>JBAKBP010029880.1:0-26512 GCA_037953745.1 Lithodes maja | reverse complement strand
CTACCCTTAGCTGCCACTAATTGCAAAAGGTGCACAACAACTGAAGTGTGAATTATACATAAAACACAATATCGCATGCATCATGCTACAACAATAAAGACTTACAAAACTAAAACAAAATTTCTCGTTTATTTTATTGTTTTATAATCTTTTTGGACGGCGTTATGATAGCCTAATTTTACTCCTGCTCAACCCACACACCGTGCACGACTATCCTGGATCATCAACCCTTGATAGACAATCTGCTATCACGTTCTCACTCCCGGCAATATGCTGAATGTTGAGATTATACTCTTGGAGCATTAGGGACCACCTGGTCAACCGCATATTCCGATTGTGAAACTGATTTAGGAATTTCAAGGGATGATGGTCCGTATAAATCGTCACTACCGGGCCGTAGGCTGGAACATAAACTTCGAAATGTTTGAGCGACAAAACGATAGCAAGAAGCTCCTTCTCTATAGTCGAGTAATTCCTTTGTGCCGAATTAAACTTGCGAGAAAAGAAGCTCACTGGGTGTTCCAAGCCCTCGGAATCAGTCTGCAGTAACACTGCCCCGGCACCCACACCGCTGGCATCAGTCGCCAGCTGAAAACTCCTGGAGAAGTCTGGGGCTCTCAAAATCGGATGTGTACACAGCAGGTGCTTGACTAGGTCGAAAGCCCTCTGACACTCCGCAGCCCAACAGAACTTCACTGACTTCGACAGTAGATCAGTTAACGGTGCTAAGACAGTAGAGTATCCCCGGATGAAGCGCCTATAATAGCCTATCATACCTAGGAACCGCATGACCTGGCGCTTAGTGGTGGGCCTGGGAAACATATTGATAGCCTGTATCTTGCTCAGGGGGGGGCACACCCGGCCTAACCCGACCACGAAGCCAAGATACTGCACAGTAGCCTTTACAAACTCGCACTTCCTCAGGTTCACCACCAGCCCAGCATCGTGCAACTTCCCAAACAGGGTCTCTAAGTGCCTTAGGTGATTTTCAAAATTGTCATCATACACTATCACGTCATCAAGGTAGACCGTGCAGTTAGGGATTTCGTCACAAATATCGTTCATCAGGTTCTGAAACGTGGCAGGTGCGTTCTTAAGCCCATAAGGCATTACGTTACATTGGTAGGTCTTGCCATCTACCACAAAACCACAAACTTGCTTAGCTCGGTCCGACAGGGGTACTTGCCAGTAGCCTTTTACAAGATCAATTTTAGTAAGGTACTTTGCATTCCCTATCTTGTCCACGCTGTCGTCAACTCGAGGCAAAGGGTAAGGGTTGGTAGTGGTCAAGCCATTTAGCCTACGAAAATCTATGCAGAACCGCACCTTGCCGTCAGGTTTTGGCTGCAACGTGACGGGTGATGTCCACTTCACATAACCTTCAGTGATCATCCCTCTCTCAACCATGTACTTTAACTCCTCCCGTAAAGCTGGCAACTTTACCGGGGGCACACGGTAGGGCACTGACTTGAAGGGCACATTATCACCGACGTCCACGTCGTGCGTTACCTGAGTAGTGAGACCTGGGTGTTCGGCGAAAACAGAGGGGTATGACCTGAACAGGCCTAGGACAGCAGCACCCTGGTGCTCAGGCAGGTGACTTACAGCTTGCCTAGCCTCTTGTTCAGTATTCCCCGCCCACTGTTCCGCGGAAATGACACAGTCCCAGCTATCCTCCTCAGCAGCATGACTGTCCCCACCTCCTTCTCCACCCTGGCCGCTGCAGGCCAGCACAGGGACAGTGAGAGGCTCTGAGGGGCGTCTCACATACTCTTTCATGAGGTTAACATGACATAACTGATGTTTTTTTCTACGGTCAGGTGTTGCAACGAGATAATCAAGGTCGGACAGTTTCTTAGCCACCACATACGGCCCAATAAACTTGGCAGAAAGGGGGTGTCCAGGCAAAGGTAAAAGCAACATTACCTCCTGACCCACCGAAAACTCCCGAAGCTTCACCTTGGCGTCATACTGGTGCTTCATGACCGCCTGTGCATTAACCAAGTTATTACCTGCCGCTGCCATGCAACCTATAAGTCTCTCCCGGCTCTCAAGGATATATTTAAGTACAGACCCCGGCTTCTCTTCGCCCTCCCAGATCTCTCTCACCATACTTAAAGGTCCTCTCACATTATGGCCAAAGACTAGTTGATTTGGACTGAACCCCAGGCTCTCTCCTGGGACTTCACGTGCAGCGAACAGAACATACGGCAGACCCAAATCCCAATCAGTGTCATGTTCTGCACAGTAACAGCGTAGCATACTCTTCAGGGTCGAGTGCCACCGCTCCAAGACTCCCTGACTCTCGGGATGGTAGGCTGACGACACTACAGAACATATACCGTGCAACTGAAGGGTTTGCTTGAACAATTTGGATGTAAAATTGCTCCCCTGGTCTGACTGCACCTCACGTGGAAATCCATAACGGGAACAGAACAATAATAAGTTTTTAACAACTGCCTTTGCCGAGCCGTTTCTCATGGGGTATGCGTCCGGGTATCTCGTAGCCACATCCATGATTGTCAACAGGAATTTATTGCCACTACTAGTAGGCGGGAAAGGGCCAACCAAATCTACTACAACTTTGCTGAACGGAGGCCCGGTGACAGGTATGGGAAACAAAGGTGCCTTCGGGATTGTCTGGTTAGGCTTCCCCGTTGTCTGGCAGGTCGCACACCCAGCCACCCATGCACAGACATCAGCCTTGACCCCAGGCCACCAGAAAAACCTGCCCAATGCCGCCAATGTTTTTGTTACCCCCAAATGACCCGCCACCGGCACATCATGCGCCAGACACAATAAGGACTCTCTATACTTATTTGGAACAACCACCTGGTCTACTACCCTCGCACCGCCCTCCCACTTCGATTTGGGGTCTAGAAATCTGCGGTACAATATCCTGTTGAGCCTAAAGAAATCTCCCGGCTTCGCATCCCCATCTTCCTCCAACTCTATGGCACCATTGCTATAACGAGCTAGGCTAGCGTCTTGCAGCTGCTGCTCACTAATGTCCCTGGGCGTCAATGCATCAAGATGGTTTTGTAATAAGACATTACCCCGGCTAGTAGGCTCTACTGCCTTAGTGGCTCTCGCTACAGCTCTTGCCTCACGCGAAGTCTTACCCAACTCTGCCTTGTTACACACCATATCTGGGCCAGAGTCAACTCCCGTGTTTATTATAGGTCCAAGTACCGAATCACCGAGAAGTGCAGCAGAATCAATGTCCCTTTTCCTGCCCTTAGCAACCTTCTCCTGATCCTTCCTCCACTGTCCCCGAGGTTGAGTGCTAGGCTGTGCAGGAGCCGCAGAGCGAGATCGGGTTACCACACAGGCCATCTCATCCTGTTGGCACCTCCCAACCCATTCCCGATTCTCACCATCCACGTCGGCCGCCCTCTCGGCAACGACTAAGGGTGGAGTCCCGGAAGTGGGCACCGCAAAGTCGTTGCCGAGAAGAAGGTCGACGCCCTCAACTGGCAAACACTCAACGATCCCTACATCCAGCTCCCTGCACACCTCTCCCACTCTCAACTCCAACCTCACAAGTGGGTATGACCTCGTAGCATTTATACCCTGCACCACAACAACTCTGGCCGCATTTATCGGTTTCCCTGTGAAGTTCCTCAACAAAGTTTGCGAAGCCCCCGTATCCCTCAGCAAGTCAACCCTCCGTAGTTCACTCCCCCAGCTCACAAACCCGTGCCCCCGATGGCCACAGAAAGTGTCCCGGACAGGTGTCGAGCCTTCCGTACGCTTCTTTACCGCGTGTGCCTCAGCTGCTGACAACCTACCCCGGGCAGTTGCTGCAGCCTTCAGAGACACACCGATACTGTGAACCAATGACACCGGCTTAGCGGGAGTGTTACTAGGGCACTCACGTGAATAATGGCCTAGCTTCTGACATTTGTAACATTTCACATCCCCAATGGGCTTCTTCCCTTGTGCGGGCGAAGAAGGGGCCTGACCTTTAGTAAACGGGAGAGGCCTGTGTTTGTAGGTGTTATTAGGTGCAATGCATTTAGTGTGGTTATGTGTGTCATAGGATTTGTTATTATCAAAAACTCTGGTGGGTGGGGTATAGCGCCCCTTCTGCCCTGACTCAGCCCTCTGAGCGGCACCGCAACCACGAATCAATGATAATCTGAAGTCTGCCATCTTGGCAGCCTCCTCTACTGTCTTGGGACATTTTTCCTTAATGTTCAGCGTTAGATCGGTTCCAGTACATTTGTAAAACTGTTCCAGATAGAAAAGTTGCTTAATTTCCTCAGCCGACTCTGCGTGCTCGGACCGAAACCAGTTATTACATGCATCTGTTAAGTCCCGTGCGTGCTCCATAAAACTGACGTCGCTCTTCTTATTCACGCCACGGAACTTCAATCTATAAGTTTCGGGTTGCAGTTCGTAGGCCCGGAGCACAGCCTCCTTCACCAGTCCATACACTACACTCTCGTCCAGTGACAGTGCATCGTAGGCTTTCAACCCCTTACCCACTAGACGTGATGAAACTAATGCTGCCCATTTAACCTCCGGCCAGTCATACTCACGACACTTCTTTTCGAAACGAGCAAAAAACTCAGTCACTGCTGTCTCATCAAATGCGGGTACTAACTTAATTAAATGCGAAAGTGAGTCTGTAACCCGGTGCCCACCACCGAGATGACGCCCCGTGGTCTCTACTCTAGACTTCTCGACATCCATTTCAGCCTGGTACCTGGTTGCATCCTGATTGGCTTGGATTCTAGCAACCTCTATGCGTTCTATACTAGCCTGTTGTATCTGAGTCTCCTGCAGCTTAAACTTAGCTAGTTCTAGCTGAAATAACATCTCAGGAGACAGGCCTGGGGGGGGAGAGCACAAAATGGGGGATCCACACCGAGACGTGTTTACGGGTAAGCCAGCTTGCCCTTGAGAACCCTCCTGCTGCATCGTGCTAAGACTCGCTGGCTGAGGGCCCAGCTCAGGGGTAGAGTGGAATGGAGGCTTGGAGGGAACCCCCCAAGACCCCACTCCACCCACCGCCCCATCGCCATCACCCAACAAACATGCCACCAAATTCTTCTTGGGCCAACTGTCAGGACAGTCCCGCCCCAAAACCGTGGCTAAACAGCGAAGACCGTAACAATCAATAGCCTGCAGGCGCTGTTCGGTCAAAGGTGTCTGCAAAAATGCCCGGGCATCCCTCTCTCCACTTATAACACTCCCCTCCCTAAACATCTGTTGTACTTGCTGGTTACTAGGCTGTACCGTGTTATCCTCCCCCGTAAATGATGAGTCATTAGACATAGTGCTGGTTATACAATTGCTGTTCATAAAAAAAAAGAAGTGCTTATTACTAATTGCAGTCTCGACTCACAACATGTTAAAGATGCTTGAATGACTCTACTCTAGACACCCCCAACGAAACAATCTGCAAGTCCACCAATACAATAATGACACAATAAAAATTCCTCCAATATGCAAGAAAATTCTAGCCAGCTCTACTAGGTAGCATAGAATAGTTCTCCAAAAAACATGTGATAGGATACTACTGAATCTTGTGCAAGGTCGCCATTTTGTTACGGCTGGATCGGCAATACATATTCGGGATTCTTGATCGTAGGACAGAAATGGCTTATGTGACAACGACACGCTCGATTCCAGTCCCAAATACTATATGCTCCAGACAACAAAAGCACCAACGCCCTACAGAGTTATCGTCTATGGTAACGAGGTACCTTAACTCGGCGAAAGTGTACAACAGGGGTAGGCTATGAGGCTAAACTCCCTCAGACATTTATAGGTTACGTTATTACTAAAGAAATTACGTTAATATTAAGCCTCTAATAATGTAGAATAGAAGCAGGCTAAAGGTATGACAGTGAAATGCTAAATGACAAATGTACACGCCTACTTGAAAGCGCGTGCACTAGAATAACTGTCCCCTACTAACATGCACTAGCATGTAGCATACAAGATGTTCATGATCCAGTAGATACCTAATAATACACATGGAAGGAACATAAATAGTAGTCACTTATTATAAGAATGAATCTATACTTGGAATAACTAAAAGGTTGCAGGCAACAGTACTGCGCCGGTAGCCTACTACCGCATAGGCTACTTCGCTTCTCTCACTCTGTCTCCCCTCTGAGTCTGTATGCGCCCTACGCAACAGAACTCCGGACACAACAGCAAAACGACAGTGCAGTTAATTGATACATGAAAGTATTAATAGTGTTGTCTTGTGTGTGAGTAATGTGTACTGTAAAGTGTTACATACATAAACTTAAAGAGAGCTGCAATGCATAGTAAAATAAAGATATAACCCACTCATCATCCCCATGTGTTCTAGCTAGCAGGCCAAGTCACAGGAACAACGAGTCCCAGCACCGAAAGCGAGAACCCAGGAAAAGACTGCAGAGAACACAAGGACAGATAAATTACGTTACTCTACTATACCGGCACTACGAGCGAGCTGTAGTCTCTGGTACTACACTCGCTCCTGGCTCGGTAGGCAAATCAAGGCTAAGTCCTCGCCCCTCTACAGACAACTCCTGGGCATGGTCGGGCTCTTACACATGGCACTAGTCTAGTCACAAATTGGATGATGAGCTGGGCATATAACTCGTGAACATGTAGAACGTTCACCAACTATCCTCATCAAGAAGATCGCTGTTCACATTAACCCCTTAAATCTAATACATGTAAATATATGCTTGTCCTAAGAGTAATACGAGAGGTGAGTGCTGAAACTCCTTTAGGACCTCAAGGGAAGGGTATGCATTTAAATAGAGAGAAGAATGAAATGAGAGTAATGTCGTCAGAGAGAAAGAGTGCAACCGTGAGAAATTGGGAGAGAGGGCAAGGGATGTTAGAATCTCAAAGGTTCTAGGCAACCTGGTCATAGAGCACACAGCGAGCCTCCAGGCAATGTGCTGTACGACAACATGGGCAGCCCAGACAGCATAGGCAGGCGGCAATGTACTACCAACCCTGTCGCACCTAGCTATAAGCGCAGGGCTGCCAACCGGTCCATACGTCTGGCAACCACCCCCCCGGCAGCGTGGCGCACCGCTACCCTCTCGCTCTGAAGTCTAACTCACTCTCTCTCTCTGAATTCCTATCATCTCATCTATCAACTTCTCTATTGATACTACATATTAAATGGAAGGTCTCGACATGGCTTAAAACAAAACCCACCACTGGTTAGCAAATGACGAGACCTTTGCAGAGATACAAAGAACATAGTTATACGTTGTCACACTCAATATAAGCAGCCAGCATGGTACACGGTCCGTGACGGTACAGTGGAGTACCAAGGAGTACAATCAGGTTACGTTGCTACGCACTGGGTGCGTCAGAAGCTATTATGCTTCTATATATTACTTTGTTCGGGCGGCTCTGTCTTGAGTGGGTCTATTTATCTGTTTATATATATATATATATATATATATATATATATATATATATATATATATATGTGTGTATATATATATGTTTCTATTTTGTTTGTAGTTTCCTCCCTAGACCTCCATCACGCTTAAAAAAACACCCCCTAGACCCCACTTCAAGACAAATTTGTATATATTTTTTAAATGTGTACTGTATATATTTTATTAGAAAAATGTCTCGGCCGAAGGCCGGTTCCTCTTATAATTACAGGCTCGCTATCACTCGACAGGAAAAATCGAACCATGAATGTCACAAGCATTCTTAAATTAGACAACAAAATGGGGCGAAAGGTGTTAAAACCGCCAAACTAACAGGCCTAAAGTCTTACAATCTCAAAACTAATGGGGCTAAACACGTGGGAGAAGGGGGTGCAGACAAACGACCCATCGCCCCTTAATTTCGGTTTCACGGCCAACAATATATGCACTACAGAATGGCAATTTACCACCCGCCTATCTGTCCCCTGACTCTGTTCTGACAAGTTGACGACATTGTCCCAAACATACTCGCTAGGTTACAGCACAGTATATCTCTTGAACAAGTTTAACATTTCGGCAACTGTCCACTGTATATTGGTCTGTCTGTGTGTGTGTGTGTGTGTGTGTGTGTGTGTGTGTGTGTGTGTGTGTGTGTGTGTGTGTGTGTGAGCAAAACAGGGTTGAACAGAATCATATAGATCACACAAAACGGATATTTTACAATACATAGTTGCGCGCTCTCTCTCTGTCTGTCTGTGTGTGTGTGTGTGTATGCAAATTACTCGGGCAGTTGTCAAAACAAAAGTATCTTTCCACGACATTCGCCTGAGTCTGGCAGCTGGCAGGTAAAACATTGATGACTCCCTTGAGCAATGACTGACGCTCCGGTGATCACTAAAGGCCCTCACTGGTTGGAATTACAGTCAACTTCGTCCTTTGTCAGGAATGTTGGGAGGACTTTAATGAAGGGAGCTTTTGGTGGACTCGACAGTACAATAATCAGTGTTCCTCAGAGCTCTCTCAGTGTATACCATCTCCTCTACGTAGGGTACGTAGTACCCGTCTTGCAAGACAATCCCACCCCTACTCTGTGCAACTCTCCAACTCAAGAGTAAAACGATACTCCCAATCTTTCTTCTATTCAACAGCTGAGCTCTGGAACTCTCTCCCTGAATCCATCTTTCCCTCACCTTATGACTTAAATTGCTTCAAACTCCGTGTGTCCAGACATTTTGGCTCGAACATTCAACATTCCCTGATTTTGGCCCTTTCACTCTGTCAACTCTGGGGAGGCACTCATCACAGGCAGTTTTACCTTTTGTCTCCCTCATCCACATAGAAACAAAAATGAAAACAAAAAAAGTTGTGAAAGGGTGTGTTCACACCGACCCCTGAACCAGACACAAATTGTCCGATCAGTTACATTAGAAAACCAATTACATGCAATAACTTCACCTTGAGAGCTGCAGCCTTTCACACTACCAAACCAGATTATAACAGAATAATCTGGTGTAGCAGTTTGAACGCCTGACCCAATATGTGAGATAATGCAACACGTTTTTCCATGTCCTTTAATTCTAATGTAACTGATCGAACAATTTACGTCAGAATATGTCTGATTGCGGGCTTCACTTGGTGTAAGACTGATTATAACACTGGACACCGAGGTAAATGTTAGATCCTAATGTATGACGAGATTATTAATTGGGTTAAATGGATGTTGTAATTGGGCTAAATGGATGTTGTAATTGGGCTAAATGGATGTTGTAATTGGGTTAAATGGATGTTGTAATTGGGTTAAATGGATGTTGTAATTGGGTTAAATGGATGTTGTAATTGGGTTAAATGGATGTTGTAATTGGGTTAAATGGATGTTGTAATTGGGTTAAATGGATGTTGTAATTGGGTAATGAGATCTTCCATAACCATGATTGTCAACCAAGGTTTGTTGTGCGAGTGTTCAGAGCTTAAATAAATTTAGTGGGCAATCAACTTCAATAATCACTTTCTCATATTCAACCATTAACCCTTTGAAGCTCTGACGCGTTTTAGCAGTTTATTTTGGCTATCATTAGACGATTTTGTGCAGCTTAGGAAGGATCTGTGAGTATTAAAAAAGTAAAAAATATCTCCGTCAACCCTCTGACTTCCATATACCCTTCTTAATCGGAATAAAATCGTCTAATATTAGCCAGAAAATAGAAAAAGACACGCGTATTGGAGCTTGAAAGGGTTAATCAGTAATCCCCTATGACCCTATCGCACCCAAACAATAATGCATTCACTTTAGCAACATCGACCGAATCTCCCCTGCCACGCACAACATCTCACCTTAACATATTCTTACAACACCCATATTATCATATTATTCATTTATTTACTTGCTAACATACTTTATGATATGCTACACTTGTAGTCACCCCTATTCACCCAAAAATGCCTAAAATGTATGGAACACCCCGCTTAGAGGCATTTGTTATTTGTTCTCTCTCACCCCCCCCCCCCCCCCCACACACACACACACACACCTGGATTATAGTTTACAACCGAAGTCCTGGGCCACGCTGGTGCGCTGCCCTCAGTAGTTCCTCGCTCTGGTTTGATGTAGCAGGCTGTTTCCGTCGGACGTTTGGTAATAGTGTGGCAGCGATGGTTTGTCGGGTATTGTTCGTAGGAATTTGTCCAATCCAGTCTTGAAACTTAAGAGAGAACCTGTGTGTTCTCTTAGTTGCTTGGGGAGACAGTTATATATCCTTGGACCGTGTACAGCCATTGAATTCTCTTTCAAGGTTTGTAAGCTCATCCTTGTTCTCACTAAACGCGGAATAGTGCACAATTTTCCTCTTCTACTGCTGTATGTCGTCCTAATATCATCTTCGTTTTCCAGATTTGGTATCATTTCGTTAATTATTTTCCACACGTACATTGCTACATATATCTCCCTTCTTCTCTCCAATGAGCACGCGCACGCGCGCGCGCACACACACACACACACACACACACACACACACACACACACACAGTCAGACCGTGGTGGAGGGCGGACGTGCTTGAGACAGCTGATTCAGCCAGCGCCTGTTTGGTGGTTTGGTATTTTTGTAGCGTTCATATGTGTTGTCCTTTTGTTTATTAATTATAATTTAAATGCAATTAGTGAATATACTCCCTAGTTAAAACAGGTGAGAGTTGAGTTTGATTTGAGTAGGAAGGAAAAAGTAATGGATATTCCCACCGAAACTTGTGGAGCCGAACAGGTGTAAACAAAGGCCAGCTGGCAGTATGGCCAGCGGTGGGAGGAACCGGCTCAGCCTGCCCCCAAGCAGGGTAACCAGAGACCCTTATGATCGTGATCATGAGGTATTTGATATTTCAGGGTTCTCAGAGGAGGGAGTAGCAATATCTGCATTTGCGGTGAGGTTGAATAAACTGGAGCGGAAGCTAGAGGAACAGGAGACAAAAAGCTTAGATTATGAACGAAGAGAAAAAAGAATGGCAAACCAAATTGGTATTTTGAAGGATGAGAATTACGTGTTAAGGGTTTGTATTAGCGAAATGCAGGAAGAAATGGACAGGATGAAGAAAGATATGAAGGATGTTGAATTAAAGAAGGATGAATTTCAAAAGAACGAGGAGGTAAGGAATTTGAAATTTTCGGAGATAGTAAAGGAGCAACAGATACATAGGCAGGGAGGTAACTTTGAAAAGGATGTAGTTAAGGTAATTAGACAGAAGGAAAATCTAGTGAGGGAGACTGCTGGAAGAAGGAAATGTATTGTGATAAGAGGAGATAAGGAGAAACACAATGTAAAGAGAGAGGAGAGAAGTGGGATAGAGAGAGACCGAGTGAGGGAGATTCTACAGGTAGTGGACGAGGGTGTGAGAGAGTGGGAGAATGAAATTGAAGACATGCATAGAATTGGAAAATATAAACAAGAGTCTAGCTTGTCTAGGCCAATGAAAGTGCAGTTTCGCACAGTAGGAATAGTAGAGGAAATCATGAATAATAAATGGAGGTTGAAAGATAAGGATTGTCTGAAGCATATTTACATCGAAAAAGACTTGGACTTAGATGAAAGAAACAAAATGAAAAGTTTGAGGGATGAGGTGAAGGAATTGAATGCCAAAAGAACAGAACAAGAAGTGGATTTTTTTTATTGGAGACTGGTAGGAACGAAGAAGAGGAAATGGTTCATCAAAAGCCCACAGAGGAAGACGGAGGGGCAAACAGAGAACTTAGGGATGAACGGTCGGACAGGGGAAGCGAGTACCAGTACCGAAGGACAGGAGGGAGAGACTGGTGTAAACCAGGAACAAGTGAGAGGAACAGGGCAGGTGGAGAGCACGGGGGAGCAAGGGAGAGAAGGTGGAGTGGAAGCGGGGGGGGAGTAGAGTCTGGGAATATTAGGGAAAGAGAAAAAAAGAAAGGTGTAAGAAGGGGGGAGATGAAGCTGATGTATAGTAATGTGGATGGCTTGCTGTCTAAGAAATTAGAATTGAATGACTATATTGAGAAATATAAACCACATATTATGTGCTTAGCAGAAACAAAGTTGAGAGGTGGTACTGAATTGGGAGTGTTGGGATGGGAAGGGTACAATGTGTGGAGAAAAGATAGAGAAGGAAAAGTGGGCGGTGGAGTGTTAATAATGACTGACAGAAATATAGAAGCAAGTGAGATTAACCTAGGCAATAATAGATCAGAAATTATAGCAGTGACAATAAAAGACAAGGACAACAAAGCAACTGATATAGCAGTGGCTTATATACCACCACAAACTAGAGCATGGAAGCGGGATAAATATGATCAACTAATCACGGAATCTCTAGATGCACTAAAAATACTTTTTAATAGGAGAAATAAATTATTATTAACAGGTGATTTCAATTGTAAGGAAGTCAATTGGGAAGGGTTAGATGCGGGAAATAATAATGAATCTTGGGGCAGTAAATTATTGAATCTAGTAACAGAAAACATGTTAACACAACATGTTAGAGAAAACACACGAATCAGAGGGATGGATGAACCATCCAGGCTGGACCTAGTCTTCACCAGTGATCCACATGATGTTAGAAAGATAAATTATCGTTGTCCCTTGGGAAAAAGTGATCACAAGATATTAGAAATGGAGATGGATTTGGGGAAAAATGAGGAGAGAAAGGAAGGACATAAAATAAATAGATACAATTATGCTAAAACTGATTTTAAATCATTGAAACATTATTTCCAAAGTATAAATTGGAAGGAACTAGAAAGCCTGGAAATGGTTCAAGACAAATATAGACTTTTCCTGAAAGTATATGAAGAAGGGATACACAAATATGTCCCAAGGTTCCAATCAGGGGTAAAGAAGGAAAAAGAATGGTTCAATATAAGATGTAGTAAGGCACAGGATAGAAGAAACCGAGCCTGGAATATAGCACGGAAGAGACATAGTGAAAATAACTGGAATAAGTACAAGGAGAAAAGAAATGAATACGTAAAGATACGACGCGAGGAACAATATAAATATGAAAGGAATATTGTAGAGAAGTGCAAAAATGAGCCAAAACTATTTTATAGATTTGTAAATGGAAAAATAAAAACAAAAGAAGGTATTGTCAGACTAAGAGTTGGAACAAACAGCTATGAGAAAGATAAAGAATTGTGTGAAGTTATGAATGAAAAGCTTCAGTCAGTGTTTGTAAAAGAGGAGGAGTTTATAGAACCTAATAGAGAAATGAGAACACCACAGATGCCTGAAATGAAAGTGACAAAAAGTGAAGTGCTGAAATTGATGCAGGATTTGGACGTGAGGAAATCAATGGGACCAGATGGAGTGGCTGGATGGATCCTCAAAGAATGTGCGGAAGAGTTAGTGGAACCAATCTATGAAATCATCAAATCTTCACTGAATGAGGGAGACCTGCCAGTGGAATGGAAGAGAGCTAACATAGTACCAATTTACAAAGGAGGAGACAGAGAAAATCCGCTTAACTACAGACCGGTGTCCCTCACCAGCATTGTTTGTAAAATTTGTGAGAAAATTATAAGGAAAAAGTGGACACACTTCATTGAGGGACAGGGGGTGCTTAGCGAGAAACAATTTGGATTCAGGGAAGGGAGATCTTGTGTATCTAATTTATTAAGCTTTTATAGCAGAGTTGTAGATGTTACACAGGAGAGAGAGGGATGGGTTGACTGTGTTTACCTGGACCTGAAAAAGGCCTTTGACAGGGTGCCTCACAAAAGGTTATTGTGGAAATTGCAGGTTGTTGGAGGTGTACATGGTAGGATGTTAAAATGGATGGAAAACTTTTTAATAGGAAGAGAAATGAGGACCACGATACGAGACGAATATTCACAGTGGAGGAGTGTGACGAGCGGAGTACCACAGGGATCAGTGTTGGGTCCGATAATGTTCCTACTTTATGTAAACGACATGCCAGAAAACTTGAATAGTCATATGAATATGTTTGCGGATGACGCTAAGATCATGAAGAATGTCACCTGTATAGAAAGTTGTCAGGATCTTCAAAAGGACCTAGATGAGTTGCACAGATGGAGCCAAACCTGGAAAATGAGTTTCAATGCAGAAAAGTGTCATGTTTTGGAAGTGGGAACAAGTGAGATAAGGCCAAGCTGGGTGTACAAATTAGGAACTGAAATAATCGGCAAAACACGGCATGAGAAGGACCTTGGAGTGATAATACAAGATGATCTATCCCCGGAGAAGCATATTAACATGATCATTGGAGGAGCATATGGAATAATAACCAATATGAGAGTGGCATTTAACTATTTGGATGAAGAAATGTTAAGAAAATTGATAATGACTATGATAAGACCAAGATTAGAATATGCAGCAGTGATATGGTCACCACATTTGAAAAAACATATAAACAAATTAGAGAAAGTCCAAAGGATAGCAACGAAGATGATCCCAAGATTGAAGGAGTTGACATATGAGGAAAGACTTAAGACACTACAACTGCCTACCTTGAAAGAGAGAAGGGAACGAGGCGACTTAATAACGATGTTCAAGGGAGTAAAAAGTTTGGAACGAGTAGATAGGGAAGATCTATTCGTGAGGGATAATGGAAGGACAAGAGGGCACGAGTTTAAGCTGAGGAAGGGCAGATGTCGTAAGGACACAAAGAAATTCAGCTTCCCATATAGGAGTATAGAGACTTGGAACAACTTGGAGGAGGAGGTGGTGAGAGCGAGGAACATTAACATGTTCAAATCTAGGTTGGATAAAAGTAAATATGGAAATAGGGCAACATAAGTTATGATATGTTAGTCCAAAATACTGGGAACTGGGAATATCCATTACGATACTTGTCTAAGTAAAATGGATTGATTATAAAGTAACTAAGACAGGACAACACGAGCGCTGCTCAATTCCTGTAAACTACAAATAGGTAAATACAAATAGGTAAATACACACGAAGTTAACATCCACCTCCACACACAACTCCCTATAGCACGCCAGGAATTGCCAGCGGTGATTACATTACAGAGACCGGGGATTTAGAGGGCTGCCTGGGAGAGGATATAAAGGCTGATGATGCAAGGGAGAGAGAGAATAGGCAATGTGCACGAAACGGCAAATGGAATGAAGGAGAGATAAAAGGAGGAAGATGAGGAAGGGGGATTACAACGTATAAAGGGTGGGTGTGAGAAGGGGAAAGTAGGGAGAGTATAGAGAAGAATAACAATGGGGACGAACATAAATATAACATTGAGGAAGAAGGTGTAAAAAACAGCGAAGGTAAAGCACTATAAATATGGTTTACTATTGCCCTAAACTTCAGATTATGCAAGCTCCTCGGTGGTATAATTGTTTTGGTACTGAAATGCCGCGCTACTGACCTGGGTTCGAGGCCCGGCGAGGTCATATCGCATTTTTTTTTAATAAATTGTTTAATAGTATGGTCATTTCATATTTGTGGCAGCAGCGGAATACGGGTGTGGATATGGGGACCAACAGCCTTGTAAAAGTAGAACCTAGTGCTTCAACATAGGACTATGATACATTTAAATTAAAATTTAAAACTTGCAAACTAAACAAACCAAAACTGGGACAAAGACATTATAAAGTCAAATTAACTTATCAAAATCGTAGCAGTCAAACTAGTCTCTGTTTCTGTGATATACCCTGCACAAGTTATGGTTTATTGGATCAGCCCTTAGCAGTGAGAGGGACCCAAATCCTTAAATATAGGCCGGGATCGTCTTTATTATAAGATTAATGCACATCTACATGTTCTTTGAAAAACAAACAGGTGATGGAGACATACCAGGTAAACAAATACAAATTGTCGCTAGCCATGGTAGGGGTGGTCTAACCCATTGTAATAATGATAGGGCGCAATCTTACCATGTGCCTAATTTTTCTACGATGATAGATCCGAATATTTAGAGCTCCCGTTTATGAACGATTGATGCAAAGCAGCGGCGGTGGCGCCCGCCGCGCTGATTGCCTCCAAAACCATAAAGGATAAAATAGAATAGTACCGACGTGCATGGACTTCCCCACCTGTGCACATGGTTGCACCAAAGACAACAGCAGCAATTGCCTGAATAATGGAGAAAATATTACGGGAAATTTCATTGCCCGAACCGGGTTGGAAAATAAATGTCATCATATTCAATGACGGCCTGATCATTACCAACAATAAGCATAATGAAGATATGCATTTTATGCCATGAAAACCTCCAATATGGTATCATGTTTAGTCTGCCACTTAATCCAATGCATCTATCCTGATAAAGAGAAAAGAAAAGAAAACAAAAAGGCTAATTTAGCACACATTTTACCTAAGAAGTAACACCCCTCATCTTCTAAGCAAATACAATACCTTGTTGTTAACACTCACCAAGTTCAGCTCTACACACCATCACTTACCTGAAAGAAAGATAAACATATGTTATGTTATGGATCCTATAATATTATAGCCTACTTACTATTAATAATCGACATACATGTTTGACGTGCGTATATAATGCACTGTAATGTACAGTCACAGCATAAATATTGCGACACCAACCAGATATTGTTCTCCCCTTCGTCTCCAAAGGTATTGCTAAACTTTGTATTCAAACTCGCAATGATTTCTGTATTTAATCATAGCAACCATCAGACGATTTTATTCAGCTTAGTAAAAACCTCTCGTGATGAGGGGTTGACGTTATCTGGTAGTTATCGCAGCATTTATGCTCGTGACTGTACATAGGTTTATATTGTGTATGTATGCAAGAGGGAGGGAGGTGTTTTTCTTAAATCTGATCGACATACAGTACGTTACCTTTGATCAACCCTTGTTTTGTAGATAATGAATCATCATCTACTTCAACCCCTCGGGGCCCCGAGCATCTGATGCGGCTTCCGTCAACCGGAGTCAGGACTGTTCGGCCAGATAGTCTGGGGAACTACAACAACAACAACGACTCTCTTACAGCCTACCACCACATAAACCTTAACCTTGCCTTACCACTCGTAACCTCTCCTAGTATCTCGCTAGGACCTGTTGTTGCTTGATTTCCTTTGTACTTTGCTTGTTTTCATTCTCAAAACATTGACAGGAATTATATTATATGTTATTATAGTATATGACACATTTTACACGCATTTTGTCTCTCTCTCTCTCTCTCTTTCCATATATTATTAATAACCTGTTCAATGCGTTGGCAGGCAGGCATCTTCCATTAAACTATAGAACAGCGATCTTTTTGACTCTCCCTAAGAGTTTTGTTTTTGTTTTGTGGAGACACTGTTTATCAATCTTCTTATTCCGACTCCGATACTTCGTCTCCTCCCTGCCACTACACAATCCAATTAGTTTGGTAGAGCCTCGTGTGTGACAGTATATTGGCATCTCCATAACACCGTCCTATACTTCCCCTAACTACTTCACCTCAGTTCAGCCCTGTTTGGTCGCCTCAATGTCACTCTCCTGACACACATAATTAGTTTCCTGTCATACACACCATGCCCAAATCTCACAATTGTGTTATCTGCTATTTACAGAGGTTAAATAATAATATCTATATTATAAGTAGTCCGAAAAGTACAGAAAACCAAAGTGAAGATGAACGGCTTTGCACAGACAGACAGACAGACACACAGACCGCCTCGGGGGGCCCACAAAGTCTCCTGCCCACGTCCTACTCCTTCGGGAGTATGTAGGTGCTCTCGTTAGCAGCCAGAATCAGTCTATTGATCCCTTAGGATAAGATCTAGGTTAAGTTTGTGTATTTTCAGCCCCATTGGCTGCCGGCTTGAAATAAACCAATTATTATTATTACACACACACACACACACACACACACACACACACACACACACACACACACACACACACACACACACACACACACACACACACACACACACACACACACACACACACACACACACACACACACACACACACACACACACAGACGACGTAGTTGCAGCAGTTGACGAAGTATCAAAGCTGGCCCCTGTTAATACAATGTACGTCATCCACGTTGGATCCAACGATGTACAGCGAACCCGGTCGGAAGATTTGCTTTTAAAGTACCAGCAGCTGATCAAGTCGTTTAAGGCGAAGTCATCAAGGATCATCGTCTCAGGAATCGTCCCCCGGCTCGGTGTAGAGAGCCGATTTTACAACATAGCCAGCACCACAAATCGTTGTCTAGCAAACCTCTGCAGGAAGGAGAACGTGGGATTCGTCGACACCTGGGACAATTTCTACTACGATGACTATTTGTTTTCGGACGATGAAGTTCATCTGAACCAGGTGGGAGCAGCACGTTTTGGGCGTCTTCTCAACGATGCGGTGAAGGATTTTCGGAGAAGAAATCGACTCCGCACAGGACAACCAGGAAGGAGGACCGAAGACAGCGAGGACGGCAACCTACAAAGGAATTAAATACTAATCCGTCAAGAACCGCGAATTTGGATAAAGCTCCACCAATACGACCCAAATTCAAAACCGCCAGGGATAATGACCGAGGACCGAGGACAGCCATGAAGGTAAATGTAGATCCGACCAGAACCAAAAATTCGACGAAAGAACGTTCTGTGAGTTCTAAAACCGCAACTTTAAAGGTTTTCTATGCAAACGCTCGTAGCATACGCAATAAATTTTCAGATTTAGAGGAACTCGTGTTTACAGAAAATTATGATGTGATTGGCATAACAGAATCTTGGCTCAATACAGAAGATAGAGACTTTTTAGCAGAGTATTCACTTCCCGGTTATGTAATGTTTGTGAACAGCCGAATAAATAAAAATGGAGATGGCGTTTTATTTTATATCAAAGAAAGTCTTAACCCGACCCTCGTGTCAAAACCTCAAATTGTGAACGTCGACACATCTTTTGTGCTAATAAAGAATAATAAAGGTACAAAAATAATACTTGCATTAATATACAGACCTCCAGCTCAATCAGTGCAAACTGACCGAGAAATTTACAAACAAATTGCAGATGTAAGTAACTCACAAGATACCGCAATTTTTGGCGACTTTAATTTACCTGTGACCAAGTGGGGCGATACTCTTACTTCACACTCCGGACATGACTTGTATACGAACTTGCAAGAGAGTTCGCTTTATCAATTTGTTCGAACGCCGACCCGTGGTAATAACGTTCTTGACATTGTACTTCCAACAAAAGAAGAATTGATAGAGAATTTGAATGTTGGTGATGAATTCAGTAACAGCGACCATCGTACGATAACTTTCACTTTAAACTTTACTAGTAACGAACCAAATAGTAGCATCGAAAAAGTCCCTAATTTCAAGAAAGCAAACTTCTATAAACTTAGAGCTATGTTTAAAGAAACTGACTGGAGCTTTTTAATTAACAATAACGACATAAATAC
This sequence comes from Lithodes maja, assembly GCA_037953745.1. Taxonomy (NCBI): domain Eukaryota; kingdom Metazoa; phylum Arthropoda; class Malacostraca; order Decapoda; family Lithodidae; genus Lithodes; species Lithodes maja. Next base: position 7,246 of record JBAKBP010029880.1, on the reverse strand, counting down.
ATCTTGGAAGTTATTCGAAACCACTTACCTAAAAGCAGTGCAAGACTGCATACCATCGAAAATACGGCGTCCAGGCCATAATAATACGCCCAAATGGTGGAATAAAGATATTTCAAACTGCCTGCTTGCTAAAAAATTTGCTAATGATAGATTAAAATCCTCACAAAATGACGAAGAGGTGAAATTTGTAGAGCTACGACGCAAAGCCAAAAAGTTAATTAAGCAAAGTAAAAAGACCCTAGAGTTACATATTGCGAATCAAAGTAAAACAAACCCGAAAGAATTCTATAGTTATATCAGAAAGAAAAAAGTAGTTACTTCAACTGTTGGACCGTTAGTCGATGAAAATGGAGAATACACCAAAGAAGAAGTACAAATGAGTAATGCCCTCAATACCTTCTTTGCATCAGTTTTTACAACCGAAGACCTCAGTGATATCCCTACACCATCGCCGATTCAGATTGATAATTCAGATGTTCTAAGCAATATCACCGTTACAGAGAGAGAAGTATTGAATTGTTTAGATAAACTCAAGGTAAATAAAACGCCAGGACCTGATACAATCTCGCCTAGAGTTCTAAAGGAAGCTAAGGATGAGCTCTCCAAACCACTGACATTACTATTCAATAAATCCTTGCAGTCTGGAACTATGCCTGATCAGTGGAAGCTAGCCAACGTAACACCGATATTCAAAAAAGGCAGCCAATCCCTACCCAGTAACTATCGTCCAATTAGCTTAACCTCAGTTGTATGTAAAATGCTAGAAACGGTCAAACGAGACAGACTCGTAAATCACTTAGAGGAAAATAACATACTTAAAGATACTCAACACGGCTTTCCTAAAAAACGTTCCTGTTTAACAAACCTCTTAGACTTCTTCCACGATATCCTCAACCTCTACGATGAGAGTAAAGCTGTAGATATTATATACCTTGATTTTCAAAAGGCCTTTGACAAAGTTCCCCACAAACGTTTACTGCTAAAACTAAAAGCGCATGGAATACAAGACGGTGTGTTGAAATGGATAGAAAATTGGCTCAGCAACAGAAAGCAAAGGGTAGTCATAAACGGGAAGGCATCTAAATGGACCAATGTAAGTAGCGGGGTACCCCAGGGATCGGTACTAGGACCAATTCTCTTTCTAATTTACATCAACGACATAGATGAGGGTCTCACCTGTACAATCTCAAAATGTGCTGACGATACAAAAATTGCAAATAGCGTACTCTCAAAAGAACAAGTTGACGATATGCAACACAATCTAGATAAATTGTCATGTTGGGCCCAAATTTGGCAAATGAGTTTCAATGCGGATAAATGTAAAGTACTACATATCGGATACCTAAATGAGAAAGCAAACTATTCGATGAATGGCACTCAGCTTAAGAATGTAAACAGAGAAACCGATCTGGGAGTAACAATATCGAGTAACCTAAAACCGAGTCAACAATGTTCAGAAGTTGTTCAGAAGACAAACAAAATAATTGGCTTTTCGGCAGGTCATTTGAGCATAAATCCAAAGAAGTTATCCTAACCCTTTACAATTCCTTAGTCCGCCCTCTTCTGGAATACTGCGTTCAATCCTGGTGCCCTTATTACCAAAAAGATATAAACAAGCTAGAACGAGTTCAACGTAGAGTTACCAAAATGATACCTAGCCTAAAGAACAAACCATACGAAGATCGTCTTAGAGAATTAAATCTATTTTCTTTAACCCAGCGCAGATTAAGAGGTGACTTAATTCAAGTGTTCAAAATCATCAAAGGCATCAACAATATGGACTGTAGTAAGTACTTCACTATCGACCAATCTAATCACATGCGGGGAAACGGTTGCAAAATTATTGGTAAATCTTTTAACTCACACGAATCTAAGAATTTCTTCTTCAATCGAGTTGTCAACTTGTGGAATGGGCTTCCCCGAAACGTTATAGACTGCATCACCGTTGATTCATTTAAACTCCGCCTAGACAAATATCTCGCATCAAACCCGCGACTGACTGCGTTTGTAAATGAATAACTTTATTTTATTCCCCCCTCAGTTACTAACCCATCTGTCCCCTACTAACTTCCTAATCCTGCCACGGACATTAGTTCCAGGACAGTAATTCCCTTTCCAATGTTCCCTTACCCAATCTAAACCACTGTTTGGACACTTGATCCTCAGTGTTTTGGAGGACAAGCAACCTAGAAGAGTCACTAGATATGTTGTTGCTTGATTTCCTTTGTACTCCTTTGTACTCTCTCTCTCTCTATATATATATATATATATATATATATATATATATACAGTATATGAATCTCCAGATGTAATAAATATCAGCTCGTTGCCTTTTCTCTCTCTCTCTCTCTCTATATATATATATATATATATATATATATATACAGTATATGAATCTCCAGATGTAATAAATATCAGCTCGTTGCCTTTTGGTTATTTATGAAATAATCTCAAACGTAACGTGTGTCGTGCAACATTTTGGTATTATGCTTCGACTGCGGACCAACCTTATGAATGAATCAGATTTCAGCAGTAATTCTGAATGTGAACATCCCTGAGGCCCTCTGCAGAGTCTGCATAGTTAACGTTGGTAATTTAAATAACAAATGTGTATCCTACTCTATTTAATTAAAACATAATCAGATGTTCACATCTAAATACTGTCAGACGTTATTGCTAATGAAAATACATCGTATAAACACTTTGTTACGTGCATACCTTTCAATTTATCTCAGCTGCCAGGGTTATGTGGACACAGTTTATCTTTACCTACAGCTACTGTGAATGATGGAAGGAGGCATCAATCGAGTCAAGCTTATCGGATCATTTACATCAATTAAATACATATTATTAGAGCAACATTGTGCACAATACACAAATATATCACATTTTAAAAGTATTCAATTTCAACCTTTAATCAAATAAACCTTACTCGATATATCTCCCTCTTCAATCTCTTCAATCTCGAATCCAGTTCAGACTGTGCAACCAAGGGAGCAGGGAATGTTTTTCGTCTACATCTTTTTAACAGCAGTAGTGTTATTTATGGCCAGACAGGATGACGGGTGTCCAAGATATATTGAGAGGGGAATAGTGGAAGCATCAACAATATTGACAGTGAACATCAACAGGAATACTATACATGATGAAATGGTAGGAAATTTAACTCATTTGATAAAAGATACAAACCATAAAAGCAGCAAACATTAAATTGTTTAAGGGGAGATATCCACTTCAGGGATTTTGTTCTTGACTCCTTTCTCCCTCATGTTTAGCCCCATTGCTTTTCTAATTTTAAGACGTTCGCCCCATTATTTTGACGATTTTAAGATCTTTCGATCCAATTGTAAGACCTTTCGTGCCATTTAGGTGTCGATTTTATCCTGGCGAGCGATAGCGAGCCTGTTATTTAAGAGGAACCGGCTTTCAGCCGCGAAATTTTTCTACCGAAAAATTTACAAATTTATCTTGAAAGGGGGTCTAGGGGGTGTAGTTTTAAGCTTGATGGAGATCTAGGGAACAAACTGAAAACCTCCCCTTAAGAGGTATCACACACAGACAGCATATATCATAGGTTATCATTAAAACACTTGAGGTAAACCAAAATATATATTTAACTTGTCGTATAAAACCCTGACATGAATATTCACATAATATTCTAAACGGACATTTCAATGTGAATTTATGTTTGTGAGAGTGTTTGTACGTGTGCAACTGTGACTGTGTAGGACTAGAATGTATGGTAAATATGTGCACACCAGAAGTATGTGACATTTCTAAAGAACTATTTACAACTGGAAATTAATATGAATTGGATGACGTCATTTCTGGAATGTAAAAGCATGCATGAAGTTAAGGAGAGGTATTTAGTTTGTTCCCTAGACCTCCATCAAGCTTAAAATTACACCCCCTTGAGTCCCTTTCAAGATAAATTTGTACATTTTTCGGTAGAAAAATGTCCCGGCCGAAGGCCGGTTCCTCTTAAATTACAGGCTCGCTATCGCTCGCCAGGATAAAATCGACACCTGAATGGCATGAAAGGTCTTAATATGGGGTGAAAGTTCTTAAAATTGCTAAACTAATGGGGCAAACGTCTTATAGTATCAAAAGCAATGGGGCTAAACATGAGGGAGAAAGGGGTCAAGAAAAAAATCCCTCCAATGGAGACCTCCCCTTAAGAGGTAAGAACCATTATTCATTATCGAAATCCATGCTTAGTATATCGTGTATGTTTGTGGATAATACGATAGTGTTATGACAAATACAAACAAAATGTGTTGTATGTATATTTAACACAATACCTATAACGTATATTGTATGTGTTGTATGTATATTTAGCACAATAGCTATAACGTATATTGTATGTGTTGTATGTATATTTAACACAATACCCTATAACGTATATTGTATGTGTTGTATGTATATTTAACACAATACCCTATAACGTATATTGTATGTGTTGTATGTATATTTAACACAATACCTATAACGTATATTGTGTGTGTTGTATGTATATTTAACACAATACCAATAACGTATAATGTATGTGTTGTATGTATATTTAGCACAATACCCTATAACGTATATTGTATGTGTTGTATGTATATTTAGCACAATACCTATAACGTATATTGTATCATATTTAGCACGATACCTATAACGTATATTGTGTCATATTATTATACCGTACGTCAAAAACATAAAACAGTGCATGGCAGACAGACACACACACACATTCACATTCTCTCTCTCTCTCTCACACACACACACACACACACACACACACACACACACACACACACACACACACACACACACACACACACACACACACACACACACACACACACACACACACACACACACACACACTATCGCTCTCTCTCTCTCTTTAACACACACACACACATAATTGGATCAGGTTCGCAGTGACAGTATTACAGGAATGTTGACGTGCAGAGGAAAAGCAATCAAGACACGAGAGCCCGGAAACGAGATAACACACAAGCAGAGAAACACAATACCCGAATGGTCTTAACGCATGTGCTAGCTGACATACGAATGGTATTTCAAACTATTTAATGATTATTCCATTAATATACATATAAGTAGTTCACCAAAAGCTTTCGTATCTTACGTTCAAAATAATGCAATGATTTGAAAACCTCTGAATGGAAGAAATTAACAAATGCAAAGCCTCCGGAATGTGAGAATACAGATAACTATTATTTATCATTATTATGCGTATCATATTTTCCCGGTACTGCAACCAATAAATGGAATGGATATTTTTTCACATGAAGTATTTTGAAAATATTTACTACTCATGCTATTCGTGAAAAAATATTTCTTTTCTATAAACATTTAATACTACGCAGGGGTACGGTAGCTCTATATTTGTACAACAAAACACCTCTGTGTCTCGAATAAAGTGCTCCCAAAATTACAATATATTGTTGTACTAGACATGAAGTTTTTTTGAAACCGATGTAGTCTTTGTAGTGTTATTTACCCAACTACTAGAAGATGACAAATTACTAATATTATCAAGAAATCTTATCACATAATAAATATGTTAAACCCTTTCTAACCAAAGACAATTATTCATTACACTTCTACCGGATGCACTTTATCAGCCTACAAAGGTTCTATCTTTGTGTATGTTTATTAGGGTGTATTGTAATTATTTAGATCTACATTTAACTCACGCAAACCCCTTAAGTTAAACACTCATCTAAACCCCTTAAGTTAAACACTCATCTAAACCCCTTAAGTTAAACACTCATCTAAACCCCTTAAGTTAAACACTCATCTAAACCCCTTAAGTTAAACACTCATCTAAACGCAGAAGCTAAATATACCCTGTAGAAAGAGAAGCATTGTACAGTGTACCATGTTGACCAAGCGTGCAAAAACGCAACAAATATGAATCGTAAATTCCTTCGGCCGTTCGTCACAAAAACACACAGGCATACCACACATATTCCTCCAGCAAACACACAGGCATACCACACATATTCCTCCAGCAAACACACAGGCATACCACACATATTCCTCCAGCAAACACACAGGCATACCACACATATTCCTCCAGCAAACACACAGGCATACCACACATATTCCTCCAGCAAACACACAGGCATACCACACATATTCCTCCAGCAAACACACAGGCATACCACACATATTCCTCCAGCAAACACACAGGCATACCACACATATTCCTCCAGCAAACACACAGGCATACCACACATATTCCTCCAGCAAAGCAAACACACCCACACACACACACACACACACACACAAGGTTCTGCTCTGCTAACCTTGACCTCAGCAACAAGTCTGATAAAATATTCCAGCTACTACAGTGATGAAGGTTACTGCCTCACGGGAACCGAGCCGAATATGTGGGTACTATATGAAAGTTTATGTTGCCACCAGAGATTTTCAGTCTAGTGTGAGAGAGAGAGAGAGAGAGAGAGAGAGAGAGAGAGAGAGAGAGAGAGAGAGCGCGAGAGAGCGAGAGAGAGCGAGAGAGAGCGAGAGAGAGCGAGAGAGAGCGAGAGAGAGCGAGAGAGAGCGAGAGAGAGCGAGAGAGAGCGAGAGAGAGCGAGAGCGAGAGCGAGAGCGAGCGAGAGAGAAAGACAGAGAGAGAGAAAGACAGGGAAAGAAAGACAGAGAGAGAGAGAGAGAGAGAGAGAGAGAGAGAGAGAGAGAGAGAGAGAGAGAGAGAGAGAGAGAGAGAGAGCATATATATTCCTTTCTCATAATTCGACTCAATCTATTATTCATGCTGTATAACTTGCCAATCTGTATACCTGTTTCATCGTTTTAACTAAGTCAATATAACCATACAGTATACTGTATACCAATACCTAGTTCGTGTTAGAATGCAAAACTCAAATTTTAACCAAAATATGTTTATTCCATTTAATGGAAATTGTAATTTTCATTGCATTTATAATTGTGTTTTTGTTTGTAATTATAATTGTAATGTAATCGCTATTCCTGAATGCATTTGTAATTATAATTGTTTTTTTACAAAAAAATAAGATATTTGTAATTTCAATTGTTATTTAATTTTCAAATCGTAATTGCTTAATCCCTGGTTGTGTGTGCAGTCTGCAATCAGAAAAATCAGGCATGCAAGTACGCTCATTCAGTGCATTATTTACAACAGTTATAACACATAGACGCTGATCTTGCTTTGTATGGTACAGTTCTGAAATCAGTTGTATGTATGTAT
>JBAKBP010029879.1:0-26513 GCA_037953745.1 Lithodes maja | reverse complement strand
GAAAGAATTGGTAAATGTGAAGGAACTGTGGAGTGTTGAGTCATCTGCATAGGAATGTATTGGATTATGAGTGGTAGATATGAGATCATTGATATGAATGAGGAACAGAATTGGGGCCAAAACTGATCCCTGGGGAACACCAGCATTTATTGAGTGAAATTGAGAATAAAGGCCATCTACCATTACACGTATTTTTCTGTTATGAAGATAAGATACCTTTGGGACGCATCTTCCACTTGACTCTTCTTATTGAACCTCCTATTCTTTTTCCTCGAATCACCCAGGCAAGAAAACACTGAAATGGGGTTTCTCTTGCTATCCTCGTTCCATTTCAGAGTCCTTGCCTTCAGCAGAGATGATTGGAGCGTCTGCAAGCCGCTGGTGGCTATATTGTTGAATACGGTCACGTGCTTGTTCTTGGAGGCGAACTCGAACACCGAATCAAAGTTGAAAGTCAGCAATCGCTTCAGCAGGGCAGTGTCCACGTAAAACTGGAAAGTGCGGCTGTTGGAAATGAAAATGGGGGTTAGTGTTATACTTTTCGACGTGGGCCTAGCATGTAATCCTCTGATCGACATTATTGCATGGGGTGTCGTTATCCTTTTTAAGAGGTTAGAGTTCATTTGTCCCGGCAACATTTGAGACGAAGCGTTGCTATTACCACCCTTCTCCAGTTTCACCTTAGATGATTTAGAATCATCGTTTATTAAAGCATTATTCGTCGAAAAGTTAACAATGTCCATGAGGAGGTTCCTGTGTGTCTCCGACATGGCCTCATCTTCATTGATACCATTCGTATTTACCGTGGTAGTGCTGGCAGCTCCGTGTCGTCTGCTCATAGACTCGTAGAGATGGGTGAGAAATCCGGCCCCTGTATTGTGAGCCTCCTGTGAGTGGGAAGAATTCGTCGAGCTGGGGGCAGATTCCACTCCTCCAGGGCTCGATTGCCACATTTGCATTAGAGCTGGAACCAGGGTGCCAACGGTGATTGTTGAAGCGTTTTTAGCAGACATCCTGCGTTTGAGCGCTGTACGCATTTCCCCTCGCGTGTCCTTGTACAGGTGGTAGACGTGTTCGCCGCTCAAGCTTAGCATGGGGTATCCTAAGCACTTAGGGTTGTCAATCATCTTTGAAATGCACTCCTCTATAGGAGACCGCTGTTTGAATACATCGATCTTGTTCTCTTTGTCCTTCCCATCATCCGTGTCTGCAAAGATGAATGTAGTGTCCCAAGGTACCGCGCGTTTTGATAAACGACTCGTGTTGGTCCCCAATTTTGGGACGGTTAATATGTTGGCGGAATAGAGTTTATCTCCCATAATTTGTTTGAATCTGAGCGGAGGGGCACAGTCCGAGTGGTATTTCAGGAGCTGAGGTTTCAGGAACCCCTTCTTGCCGCTCTCCAGGGCGTGCATTGCGTAGAGGCATCCCTGGCGACTCTCTTTCTTTTTCACCGCAGACTCGCTGAAGGCGTCTTGGGTTTCGGAAGACCACTTCACGCTCCTTGACCGAAACTGTTTGGCTGCTCGTTCACTCAATAATTTTTCTACCAAAGAAATTCTGGCCTTTAAGGAGAGGTCAATAATGTGGGGTTTGATCGAAGGGCAGGATGGCGTCTCGAGGTCCATGGTCCAACTGATGGGGCTCCTCCCCTCCTTGTATGTTTTGTAGAGAGTCATGTTGGCCTCTTGCAAGTTACCCAAATGTTTCCTAACCCCCCTCAATTTTGTCAATCTCTCGCCCAACCTACGCACGATATCAGACACACTGCTGCTGCTGTCTCCTTGGGTCAAGTCCACAATCAGCTCTTCTCTCAACTTATTATTCACCACTGTTTCTCCCATCCTCTCATCGTCTCTATTTCTCCTATCTTCGGCGACAGAATCTCGAATGTAAGAAACATGCTCGCGCAGAACAGGAGGCTGGGTGAACGAATTGGTCCGGTCAGCAGGTTGACGAGGAGAATCGACCCGATTCGATGCGCTACTGCCTCCGCTGTTTAAAACAAAAGGACCCCCTGATCCACCGTTATAATGTTGGGGCGGGCGAGGTATGGCAAGATCCAACCCACTTTGATATTCGGCTAATATTGTGTTATAGCCTTTGGACCAAAGAGAGGAAGCACCGTTTATTTCGATATCGGCTCGTATCATATTGCCAATTTTATCTAGGGGTGCATTTTCGGTTAGTAATGCCCTTACGATAGTGTTGTCGGCGAATTGAGGTCCCATCAAAGCAGCAATTGCCGCGCAAGTTATCGAATATACGCTGTTGTTGCTGTCAAGTGTAAGGAGAGAAGGGTCGGAATTCAATAACCAAGGCGAAGAGGTTACAACTTTCTCACGTGAGTGAGAGAAAGGAATGTCTCCACATGCGATGATATTAGAGGCCACTTTGGTTTCATTAAGGTAATTCACCCTGACCCCCTTCTCGCGATTCCACCAACACGCCAAGGGGGCAGCTGCGTTGATTACGTACCTCTGACTATGCTGTTGCGCATCACCTTCATGTAGTGCACTTTCTCCATCTGCCTTATTGGTGACACTGTTCGTCGATCCTTTTCTCATGTTGGGCATACTCTTCTTTCTCTCCCTCCTACTCGTTGAATGGTGGGTGGTTGTCGCATTTTTGTCTACATCATACGATGGCCCTGTTTCATCACCGATGGAAGATAATTTGGTTATTTCGTTAGCACAATTTTTTATTTGTGTCTTTTTGATGCACGCAGACATAACGGTAATGGTATCCGAGGACGAGGAAACGGTCGAGTTGTTCGCGTTACCTTTTGTCACTTTTCCACTACTAGCGTTCGGTCCAGAACGACCAAAACCTTGGTAACCGGATTCATCTACGATGGCGATCATCTTGGTCCCGCACGTATACGCCAAATTCGCTTGAGTTGACGCAACGTTACCTCAGTCGTTGAATGCCGACATGCTCATGTCGGTGGTTTTGTCCCACCAGCAATGTGACATGGTGTCTGCAAAACTAGTCTTTAGGTTATTGCCGTATATACCAATGAAACCTATGGCCACTTTCTGCGCCATGTTCAGCCCCACCATGGCCATGGTGTAAACTAGGTGGTGTAATCTCTCAGTGTCGCCAGTCGTAATAGCGTTAACAAACCCTCCAAAATTGAGCATGGAACGCAAGACATAAAGCTTCTCTAGCTTTGGCAGACCGGTGTCCCCGTCCACCACCTCCAAATAACACTTCCTGACCGCCATGTGTGAAACATTGTCGCACATCTTCGAGAAGACTTGGTTCTCTGGAAGGCGTGCAATCTCAAAGAGCATTTTAAGAAAAATGTAATTTGAGTCATCTATGAGGCAGGAGGGTGGCGCCAATACAGGTTTTTGCGACATTTTGTCTCCACTCAACTTATTCTGTTCCTGTTCCTCCTCTTCCTCCGCCATATCATCGTCTTCTTCCTGGTTTCGCTCCTCGTGCCCGTTACCTTCCTCGCGATCTTCCTGACTTCGAAAAGCACCGTCACTGCCGCTCTCAGACGACCAGTTATCTGCATGATACACGGACGAGGTGTTATCAGCATTTCTCAAACGAGACGTGTGTTCCAACAAACTTAAACCTCTGACACATTGTGGTCCATCCAAACAAACTGAAAGAAAGGCGGATTGGGCATTGCCGTTCACGAATGAATTGTGGATTAAGTGTTTCTCCGCTCTCAGCTTGACGCGGACATAGGTGTCGGTAGCGATATTGTAGTTCTCTAATCGTCCTCCCAAAAGATATGAGCCATCGAGCAAGAAGATGTTGTTTTCGACGGAGATGCATGAGCTCGTTGAACTTCCCATTTTAATGTGAGCCAACAACCCATTTCTGATCATCTGCTCGAAGGAAAGACTGTTTTCGCGGGAAGAGATCCTTTGAGACAGATACGCGATACTGCTATTGTAGAGTGAATTTGAGAGATGAGGTAACTTACTGATTAACCAAGAAGGATTAATGCAAGGATCTGCAAGGAAACCTAAGTACGGGGGAACGGATTCTGTAGAGGATCTGGTGCCGTAAGATGTGAGTCTGCGGGTGTCCGAATGCGCCAAATTTAATGTTTTATTAATAAGCTTGTAGTTCTCTGCCTTTTTTTTGCCAGAGAGAATAAGTGTAGATCTCGCGGCGCAACCTTTGATATTGTGGTATTTTAAACAGCCTCCCGTCACAACTTTCAGTTTACGGTGTAATTGCTCCCTTCTAATATCCCCGGCAATGACGTTCACAGAATTCCAACTTAGGAACATTCCTCGGAAATTGGTTCCACCGTCCGTGGCCAAATCGTTGGCGAATCCACTGAGGAAAGAGACCTCATCTAAAGTTCCATTCTCGTTGAATCTGTAATCAGATAGGTTAAATGGAAATCCCTTACTGTCGCCTAAGTAATAGGCAAGGGTACTGGTCAGCAATATAGTGTCTGTCTCAATGGGACGTTGTTTATTATCATCCGTAAAATCTTTAGTGGTCGTTGCTTCATTGTCGTTGCCGCCTTTGTCACCTCTGAAACTTTTCTCATGGCGAAAACTACTGCTACTACTATTGAGTAAATTTAGACGTCGAATGGACGTTAGGATGGAAGCGGCCGAGCGATTAAAGATTACCGGCGATGAAAAATGTCCGTCGATCTTCTGCCCATTATTGTCAATTATCACTCTGGGGTTCTGACTAGACGAGAAAGCTACTCGTAACACTCTTCCCTTAGCATAGTTGACACCGAAAACGCCAGAGTGGAGGGCGTTGATTACATCAGAGGTTGTACGAGAGAAGGGTGCAGTAGATAGCTCTTCTTCTTCACCCACATAGTTTTTGTCCACCTCCATTATTGAATCCCTTACTAAATCGAGGGACGTTCCCGGCGTATAAAAGACGGTGAGAGAATTAGTAAAATTGGCTATCATGAAAGACCCCCTCTCGTCATACAGAGAGGATATGATTTCTCGGTGAGCAATCTTTTTCAACATCTCGTGGTCATTATCGAGTTCATCGGGTGGGGTATTGAGCCATGCACTGGAACCGGGGGATGTTGTATCGTCTTCTTGTAAAGACGGCGAGGAGGAGCCTGAAGGATTAACGTCTGGTCGATGTTGTTGTTGATGTTGCCGGAACTTTTCCCCTTCTTTTCTTTTTCTGTATCCTAAAAACTCATGGACGGAGGAGCACAGATAAAAAAGGGCTTCATAGCTGATGAACTTGGAATGCAAGTGGGGAGAAGTGCTGCTAATGTCACTAATGGGTTCATAGTCACATAATACGAGACTCAGGTATGGATTATTGATACTGTACTTGTTGATAATGCCCCAAGAACATAGAACTTCAATGAAAAGACTGTAGATGTGGACCCACACAGCTGGTTGCAATTTCTGAATGCAAGTTTCTTCAACATATTCATTTGATCCTGCGGGTGTATGCCACTGTGACAATTCCACAGGCTTCTGAGAGGAGTGTATACGTATTTATTTTCCCCGTTCATGTAGACGAACAGATTATCATCTTTTAATAGCTTAACAGGTTTGGAAGGCTGTTTGTTCTTGTGTAGTTCGTGCCTAGGTGGGACTATCCCGTCTCCGCTAAAACCCTGGTCACCGCTATGTAAGGTCGAGTTGGGAGGACCGTCTACTGACCCCCTCAGGTCCACGTTCAAACTCAACGGCTTTGTAGGTGGATGAATAGTGTTGTTGGTGTCTTCCATTTTTTCACTGTCATCTTGGAGGCGGCGGTGGCATTTGCCCGACCCGCCCTTGACTGTTGGGTCCGACGTGGCAGAAGAATCCTCCCTAGCTTTACACTTGAAACCTGTGTGAAGTAGCTTGGGTGTGAATTGTATTGAGGTCAAAGTATTTTTGTTTTTAATGTTCCTATTTGTGGCATTACTGTTGTAACTGCAAGGGGAACCGGCATTATTCATCATTCGGGATAATATAATTATGTGCTATGTCTTCAGAATTAATGAGGTGTTCTGTATTGCTCTCGTCTTTACATGTGAAATATATTTGAGAGCCGCTAATCCGCTCCTTACCATATCGTGTGTCACTAACATAATGCTTGTTGGGTTGTTTGGTCGAGTAAGTGCCCGGCCCCGTCCTCTTTCCACCTTTACCGCCTGTCGTCTCTTCGGATGTTTGTTTTCCTTCTTTATTCTCATTATTGCGTTTGACGTTCAACCAATTGCTATTAGTGGTGTGCGAGCCGCCGAAGGTAGAAGAAGTATTGGTACCGAAACCAGACGTACATGAATTTTGGATGACCCTGGTGAAACTGGTTGGATAGTTCTCCATCAAGGAGGCCAAATTATTAAAGTTCGGTTTGTTGTTCCTTTGACCTAAGTTGGAAGGCGCAGCAATGGTTGACCTGACGAACAGAGATCTGGCCTTTTGACTTTGATTCACATCCGAAGGGTTCACTACCGTCATGTCGTAACAGTGATGGTCAGTGAGACCGACACATTCGTTCAATATTGCACCGCTCTCATTTTGAACGCATTCGTTCCACAGGGCTATTGCATCTTTGGCTACTTTGAGTACCTCCTTCTTAAGACCGTACGTCGATAGATTGAAAGGTGAAGAAATGATTAGGAATTCGCTCAACCTCTTGACAATGTTTTCAGTCTTGGCGTTGATGCCTTCCTGTCTCATTAAAGTTTTTACTTTGGCAAACAGAGCCTTGCCCGTGGATTCTATGAAAACACTCGAGTTGGCCAAAAAGCTTTGGGATGAGTTCTCGGGATCGCCGAACCCGTTAGCATGATCGTCTAGGTCTCCCTTACCGTAATTTCCCTCGGTTTTGGAGGTAGTGCCTGTTCCGGTGGTAGATGACTTCCTCGCGCCCCTCTTCCTATTGCTAAAGGAACCACTATTTCGGTTCATCGCGAAGGAGTTTTCCTGGAGAGACGATTTGCCACCACTGCTTCGGCCGGTCACTAAAGAATCGTCTCCGACAGCATTATCGTCCTCTTTCGACAGATCGAATAGAGCCTCTTCATCGATTTCCAATTTGTTGGAGGAGTCTACGTTAGTGAAAGCAACACGAGGGTCCAACAGACGGGTTTTCTTCGTCATGGAGGCCAGGCGACTAGTGCTGCACGAATTGCAGTATAGACTGACACTGGTGTCATGAGTGGCGTCGTTGGCACCGTTGTAGAATTCGTCATAGTACTCTTCCACGGAACTCACGTGAACGCCTGTTTCTTCTTCCACGACGCTGCACAGCGCAATATCCCTTCCTGTGAGCTCGTCTGAATCGACGCGCTTTGTTAACATTATTTTAGCTATCCGTCGCATCACCTTCAAGACTCGATTTTCTTTTGTTCTCTTTAATAATATTAGTGAGAGGCGGGGGTGCGTTGGTCGTCTGGTCCTCAACCTCCGTAGTACGGTCTTCGCCGTCATTGACTAACCCCACGAGTCTTTTTGAGAAAGTCATGGGTCTTGACATGAGCCGAGCTCTCCTACCCAGTATTATGGAAGGGAAGTGATGTTCTATGAAACTGTTCCATCTCTTGGTATCTATTCCGTTAAAGTCGAGCGATTCCAACAAGGGTTCGGTGATTCTGGAAAAAAAGGTATCGTCTTTGGCAGACAGACCCAACGAATACGCCACGAACCTATAGAAAAAAAGTTGGTCGTTTTCGGGTTCAAGAAAAACGCCGCTCCTCAATCATTCTAACGCGACGCCAGGAGTCAGCACGTTAACATGAGACCTTGTCCATGATTGTCCGGTGACGTTCAGTCCCTTGAGGATAGGCAGCATTTTGTGAGAGCCCCACCCCGGAGTGGTGTCGCTGCACAAATCTTCGACTGTAGCGCCTTCAAAAAATAGTCTGAAAAGACAGGTGACTGCCAATACATACGAAAAGGACATGTCCATTTTGCAACCAGCCTCCGTCACCGCCAGCCATTTCGTCAGAGAGCTGAGTTTATTTTCGTCATATTTCCCTTCTCCTCCACTATGGGCAGAAGAGGAGGACCACACCCCCCTCTTTAATGTATCATCCTTGGTTCTGTTGAGATAAATTTTATCGGCGAAATGATTGGAGGTCAGAAAGTTGCTAGCGTCTATGAAATTTTCCATCGCTCGAATGTCGTTTCCTTTTAACCCTTCGATGTAGGTGTAGGCCAGGTCTCTGACCCACTTCAGGGTACCGTCTTGCCCCGACAAGATATGTTCCCATTTCCCTTCAGACAGGCTCGTTTTGAAGCTGTGGCCGAAGAAGGTGTGGGTGCAACAAGACAGGAAACGAGACGCGTCGAATACCGCACCTGAGGCGTCGATGTCGGGGGCGCCCGCACACATGTCCAACACGTTCTCCGACCAGTTTGGTAACAACGACACTAAGTCCACCGGTAACGAGTCCTTGAAACATGAAGCTAGGCGGTTGAAAAGTTTGGTGTGTAATGTGCCCGGTTCGAGGTAATAGTGACCGTAACGATGGATCATGTCTTGGAAATTTGTCTCGCTGTAGATCACCTCCTTCTTCGATATGCTGCACCGATCGATACATCTCACCATGCTTTCAAATGAATCCAAAAAAGAGTTTGACTGTAGAGACCTGTTCCTTTCACAGATGATGAGGGCGGACTCTGTCTGTTTTTTAACGGCCGTGACCTCGTCTGGAGTCGGGGCAAAATAGTTTCGTCGGTGGCAATCGGTGGGGTCTCGTACGGTGGCCGCCAACACCAAATTCTCCAAATTTGCATTCATAGTTAACGCCAGTATAGCTGTAATGAATCCGGTCTCGGAATCTTTGCTCCAACCATCGCATGGGACCGAATCCGTCCTCTTTAATGTCGCCGAAAGGAGATTGCTTTTCTCATAGACACGATTCCTCTGCACCGTTACTCTGACTCGGGCCTCGACCCTGGGTCGCATAGCAAGATCAAAATGCAGAGCTTCGGAGATTAAATTGTTGTAGGCACCAGAGAATTTCCAAGCGTCACCTCCCTTATTCATGGCCGTGTTGCCCCTGTTGAACTCAGACCACCTCTTGTGCTTAGTGAAAGAGTCGGGCAGGGCTTCGTCACCCACGCCCAAGTCTCCCGCTTTCACAAAACCCAAACTGGTCGTGACATCCGCGAGAAACCTTCTTTCGCAAACCATAGTATTGTACTTGAGGGCTTTGGTCAAATCTTTCAATAGACTGGAATTCGGAATGGTCAGTAATGGGACGCACTTTTTTCCAACATTGCTGACCGTCATCGTCTGGCCACCATTTGTATTGAATGATATTACAGTTCTCTTCTTGGCAATCTCGGGACCACAAGCATTCTCGTAACAAGTGCACCGACCCACTTCTTCTCCTTCTTTGTCTTCTGAACTCTCCTCATTATTTTTGTTGTTATGACCCTTATTCTCATTGTGATGTTGGTACATTTTGTTATGGCTCACGTTAGAGGCGTTAAATGAATACAGTACGCACCATTTACTCGCGAGGGTCGATCTATATCGAACTGTATGTAAAAGGGCTACATCATGCTGATTAAACACGGGCTCGTTCATCAAAAGCCCGCACACGCTAGCGTCAAGGAACCTTACCAGATCCAGTGAGACGTAACGTTGTCTTTGACAGAACAAGCTCTTGCTCTCGTGGGTATTAAGATTCTGCACTTTGCCAAAAAAATTGGTCATTAAAACGTGTCCATCTAGATAGGAGTTCATGAGATTGTCCTTCGTTGCGGTGTTCATGCCACCATTCCTCGCGCAAGTTGCCCTGGCAATTGGACTGTCTTCGTCTGCGATGTTGAATTCTTCGCCGTCCACTAGGATATTCAGATCGGTGTCGAGGTTGTTCACATTTCTTCTAAGGCCCTCGCCGTTCACATTGTAGAGTTTCTTGTACTCCTCGTCAATGAGACCTGTATCGAAATTGTTCAGAGTCTGAGCAGAGTCTTCAAACAGCTTTTTCAGGAAATAGTGTTTCTTACCGCCAATACTGTAGGGTATTAATAATGAATTGATTATTGACATTTGAGGGTAGTCGGGAGCGGATATGTCCTCGCTTTCTTTTGGTGACCAGTCAATAAAATGTCTAGAGCCTATAACTTGTTTCAGTTCCCTTTTCTTCAATAAGCACAACATGTGGTTAATGGTATTTTTGTCTTCTTCTGTGTAGTCTTCCACCCCCCTGATGTACTCCCTGCAAACCAAGTGTATACTCTTATGATTTTTCATGTTCTCGTTATTGCTACCACTATCATTATTATGACCTCCTTTCAGATTCGTGTCACCGTCGCTAGTTTTCAAATAGTCAGAGATGAACACTTCTAATTCTGGAAGAATTTCATAACACGTTTCCTTGAAAGCATCCAAACCTCCTTTGAAAAACTTCCCGTTGCCATTACCGTCCACTGAGGAGATAATGTCTTTGTAGGCCGCATCCGGGTTGTTCACAATATTGTAAAGACAGCAGAATTTCTCGGCCAGGGCTACAACCAACCAAACAAACATGCAATCCATTTCATTAGCGTCCTCAGAAAATGTTGACGTATTTGCATCAAGGATAGTGTTAATTAGATCCTTAATTCCCATGTTGCTGCTCCCTAGAGCATTTTCACCCTCTGTGTCCGCCGTCGTCATATTGGGGTGTGTTGGCTGTGACTTATGGGGTCCAGCAGAGTCCGACGAATTAGGGGTGGCGATGATGGTGGCCGTAGCGCTTGTAGCAGGAACCCCGGCGGAATGATTTGGGGAATCGGATCTGGCGATATCGATACGAGGGGCAGCAATTTCGGGAGGTTTACGCGATTCGTCGCAGATCTGTGCCCACATGTTTTTGAAGTGTAAGGTATCCCACTTCATGTGCTCCAATTCGGTGTAAAGTTCACTAAAGTTGTTTTCGGTTACTGGAACGCCTCGCTGCTTAACCACCTTACGGACAGACATTTGAAGTAGAGCCAATGCCGCCAGTTTGTTGTATTCCTTCCCCCTGCATTCCTTGACTATATTGTTGAAGAAAGCATTGAAGGTGACAATGTCTTGAACATGCTGAGTTCTTACCAAGGGATTGCGAGCAACTTTAGTCTTGGCGTTCAAGATGGCCATGACTTTCGCCGCAAAGGTATTGACGTCCCCTAAAAAAACAGCCAGACTGTTGTTAGAAGTGGAATTGTATAATAATAATTTCACACCCCCGTTAGACACCAAAGCATTGTAAAGATCGGTGACCTCGGATTCTAGAACCGGTGCTTTAGGAGCTGCCGGAGTGGTGGGGGTGGTGGCCCGTTGGTCGGGAGACGGGTCGTCTCCACCGTTACCCCGATTCGCACCCCTCTCTTTGTCAGTCCTTTTACTGCCTCCCAGAAAAACATAACTGTTTGAATTGTCGTCAAAAGTGCTGGTGTTGTTGTTAATCACTATGCCTGGGTTACTACACAGATACAAGTAGCACAATCCGCTAATATAAAAGTCCTTGTCCATGACCATATCTTTTTCTTTAAAGGGCAGGTCTCGGGCCACTTTGCTGAACAATAGATGCCTTCTCCATTCGTTCACATCCAAGTAAGTGAGGTCTTGCCGCATCATCTTGGTGTGTAGCACACCCTCCTCGTACGATTGCAGATGCTGGAAAAGCCACGGGGAAACAACGCTGCTTGAAGCCTCTATTACGCAGAGAGAGGTAACAATCTCTCTGTTACTCAACCTCAGACATTGACCTTCGTTTCCAACAAGTTTGGCATGGTGGTACGGCATGGGCTGCAGTGAATTTTTAGAGCACGTCTTGGCGCACCCGGGCAAGGTCCAATTTTGAGAGCCCCCTAGGTCTATCTTGAAAAAACGGCAGGCGTTATGTCGCCGTCGTAGTCTTTCCACACTCTCAACTATGGTAGGAACGTGCCTCCTCATCATCTCCATCTGAATACTCAACCTCATGTTAATCTGGGAAGCATGTTCGTTATACTTGGCATGCCAATTCTCGAAGGCTTGCTCGCACAATGCGGTCGGGTGGAATATTACTTTCAAACCCATCAGGGTAACATTGGCAGTAAAAGACACGTCAAAGAATTTGAAGAGATTCTTATTCCGTCCTTCCCATGATGAGGCTAATCGATCTTTGGTTCTTTCCTTTTCCTCTTCCAGTCCCTCCTGTTGTTCTCTCTTGGGGAAGAACAGTTTTTTTAGCACGGGGTCTACTAACCCCTCTTCGACTTTGCTCGTCTCACTCTTGAAAATGTGCATGATGCTCAGTATTTCGGCTAAGAGCGTGCCCGTGCTAACCACCACACCTTGATCCGCACACAGTTCATTCAGACTCTGCATGTACTCGGAGAGGGCTTCGTCCACTTCACCGACCCCACTCGGCATGATTATCAAGTCGGCGGCTGCTTGTTCCTTTAAAACCGAAGGGTCGCAAAACATTAGAGACTTTCCGGTATCCTGATCCCTCCTCACAAGATCATACTCAAACACAAAGTCTCCACAGTACAGTAGATTACGAGGGGTGACGGCGGATCTGCAACTTTCACCCACTCCCCTTCGTGGAGGATTTGGATCACTCTTCACTGTTAAATTATCCCACACCGATACGAGGGGATGATGGTGAGCCTCCAACACTTGGGAGCAGTAAGGTTCCCCTGGTTTCAAGAGAGCATCTGTTGATCGACCTTCTTGGTCGAGCGTCTCTTCCGATATCACGATTGGTATTCGTCGTTTGTTATAACATTTTTTCTGGGGGAGGATCCCCAGTGAAATGGTGGAAGGGGATTTTTCAAAAATCTGGGCAGCCTTCAAGATATAATTTTGCACGTCTGCGTCGGGCACCCGACCGCCGCCCATGTTGAGTATATCCGCTTTGAACATTCACGCTGTAAATATTATAAGAATCTTTAGCGTGTTGTTAACCCGGGAACTGCGGGGAGACTCTTAAGAGTTCCCCCGGCGGACTGCGGGGAGACTTTTAAGAGTGAGTGAAAAAAAAAAATCAACTTTTGACATTGAAAACAAAAAAACAAATTTATTTTTATTTGTTTATTTTTTTATTTTGTTTTGGCCCCTGGGCCATGCAAAATCTCAGTCCTCTACCTCTCCTCCTTCCCCACTTTCCTCCTCTCCTTCAGTTATCACCTATTTTCCCTGTTATTCCCTTATTCTGAGGTATATTTTCGTGCTAACATTAGCGAGTTGCAAGCAGGGTGTTGTCATCACTGATGGCAAGCGAGTGCAAGAGAGAGAGAGAGAGTATCGATCGACTGTGTCTCAGTGGCCTTGGGGGAAATTGGCGGGAAAGCAGCTTGCCTCACCCATACATTATACAACTCGCGGGCTATATCTCCGATTTTGACCATCCAAACGCTGTTTTCACTCGTTTTGTTGTTGTTTCAGGTTAATACCTTTATAATCAACCCATAATAGGCGCATATGGATAAGTATTAATGCTATTAATGGTACAATGAATATTTTAGTGACGGAAACACCTCAAATACATCAGCACAGGGGGACGTTTCCAATTACCCCCATACGCACTTGTTAGGTTAAATGTATGTGTCTCTTTCGTAGGATTCAATAAATACTATATCAAATCTTTACACAAACCTACGATCGTTACACGTCCCTTTAGGTTCCCGCGGGGGAGAAAATAAATAAATTGGATCAATAGATGCTACGATCCCTGAATTCTGAGCGGCGATAAAACCATATATCGAAAATGGATTACGATGGGGGGCGGTCGGGTACGCAGGAGGGCTCACCGGTAGAGGTGCAGCCATTAACACCACCACCTCCACCTCCACCACCACCAGCAAAGGTAGTTCGCCCCAATGCCGACACTGTCACCGTGGAAGCTCTTGCATCCCCGTTGCCATCATCGTCATCGCCTTCGCCTTCACCTCCACTTGACACGGGGGTCTCCACAGATGACAGTAAAGACAAAGATTTTTTGATGGAAAGGTGTATCCGAGTCGCCTCTTGGGTTCAGAAAGCCAACAGAAACATAGGAACCCAAAGGAAGAATAAAAGAATGCAATCCATTGATCTATCTTTCCGACCCGTCTCTACGACCACGACTCGGGACCCCCAGTCTATTATGCTACCATCCGAACCTGTGGCCTATTCGACACCCAGGGAAATGCCGAATGGAGGGGATACAGCAGAACAATTCACCAACACAGAAGCCTACCAGAATTGCACACATACCCCTCGCCGTTTCACCGTGTCCTTGTCGGCGGCAGCGGAAATAACGGACGCCATAGCATCTACGCAGTACATGTTGTACAGTCTGTTCGCTCACAGGGGCATGACTCCGGTACTTATGTCCAAAGCGAGCAAAAACGAATTTGGAGGTAGACTCCCTAAACTATCGAAACTAAGAGTTTGCTTCACGGACGAGAGTAAGGTGAACGGCCTATTGGAACATTTGGAGATCGTCAAGACCAGTGCGGCCACTTCGTTCAAACATGCCGTCGAAAACAAAAGTCCTGTTAATGTCGCTCTCGCAGCTTGGACGGCCGGTAATGCCGCCGCTCTCCAATTGTTGGTGAAATGGTCTCGCATCAGATACGGTTTATCACAGACTCTGGCCACCAAGGGCGTGTATTTATCGGCCACCTCTGGAGGCAATTTTGAAAAAGTCTCTGCTAAACTGAAATCTAGCCATAACTACTTGCAGGACATAAAGGTAGGCATGATGGTTTCGCCTACCCTGGACACGGCTGCCTCAGTTTTCGACACCGCCCTGCGTCGCTGTTTCCGAGAGTTTGCGGAGCTCGTTACCGTCACCACTGACAGCGTCGGGAGCAGAGATGAAGGAACCAGTACGAATATACCCCTTCTTTGCGCCGTTAGGCAGACCCGCAGGAAGATAGACAGGTATATGGCAACGGGAGCGTCGTGCCTGGGCATGTTGGTGCCTCGCAACGGTGCGCCCATTGACGAGGGTGTAAAGTATGCCAGCAATCACCAAACCGCCTCTGTGGCATCTCTCTTGGACCGGGCAACGACCCAAGGACGTAAGAGGTCGGCCGACCCGCAGCTGGAATCGACCCTGGCGGAAACTATATTAGAATCAGCAACGACGGCGGCGGACATTCGAAATCCGAGGACGGCGGGTAGAGAATGGGCCATGCATTTGACCCAGTTGTTTGCACACGTGTTCCTTGATAGCAGCGTGAGTCTTCTATCTTGCGTGTTTGGAATCAAGGACCCGTTCTCACCCCAAGGGTTTCAATCTCTGTCTCTCGCACTGACAAGTACAGAAGGCAACGAGAAGACGAGAAAAGTCACTCTCAATACTTCTGTTTTAGCCGACAGGTATTTGTTCGCGATGGGAAATATGACCGTTCCCTTCACTATATCAGACCCTTACGACATCGTAGAAGAGAGACGTGTGTCTTACAATACCCCCATCTTATTGCTGGTGAAGAGATCCGTGTACGAGGTCACGAAGAAGACTACGACAGAGATAGGTATCCGGGATAGAATGTATGCTGTGACGCTCCTGCATAGTAGCCATGTGCGGGCATGCACGAGGGTCGGCTGCCCAGCCGTTTAGAAACCGGCTGGCGGCAACCGGCCGGCCGGCTTTTCCTTAGTATATATCCTACGACTATGTAACTAATGTCTGGGACATTCTTATGTTGTTTCACAGCTTGAAGCTGCCCTTATTCTTAACCAACGCATCTTAGTATATTTTATTCTCGATAGTTGATTGTTTCATTATTATATATAAGATGTAAGTCTAGTGAGAGTGGGAGGACACGAGCGGGAGAGAGAGACCGGCTGGGGGACGTTGCTTCGCACGGGCGCGTAGAGACTAGCTTGGGACGAGCCTGATTGTTGCCAATTGATCGCAACGTTAGGCTTAGTTTCGACTCACGCAAGGGATAGAGGATTTTGACCCGGCAATGGTGTTGAGTGTTGCCAAGCATGGGATGTATTTCGCATGCCTAGGGTGGGGTCCAGACAGATTCAAGACTCAGAGCTCACCTCACTGTCGTACCCTTCGGACCCCCTTGATATCTATCCCTCTCAACCCCACTTAGAAACTTTCTCTCTTACATTGTATACCTTCTTCCCACTACTTCACCAATCTATTTAATTATCCCATCCCCTTGAGAGACCTAATATCTATTATTGTATTAACGACGAGCTCTCAGATAATTAGATAGGATTTTGGGCCTTATGCAGAGATTTAATTGTTAATGAGACCTAGGAAGCTTTTTTGTTGTCTCATATTTGGTGGTTTCATGCTTGCTAGTGTGTTCTTGAGGCAGGTGAGCAGGGGCTAGACCGGAGGGGAGGCTTTTTGCGATCCTTTAAGTAAAGTCTGCTGGTGCGAGTCCTGTGGACCTGCACGACTTTACTAAGATACCCGTGGGAGTCTGGGGGCATTTTCTTGTCTGTGTGCCTGTGTGTCTAGTGTTGTGTTGTGTGAGGGCCCTTGCCTAGTCCACTCAGCACTGCGCTAGCACGTCTTGCTTTTGTTTTAGGGTCGCCAGGAGAGAGTCAGATACTAGGGATCTGAGTCTCTCAAGAGAGCACCCTTTCAATTAGAGTAATTTGGCGCACAGACTTGGGAACGTCCCTAGGCTAGAGCAGGTGGCTCAGCCCGGGTATCCGAAGCCTATATCCTTCCGGCTAGACCTCTGCCACCTGGCAGATTAACAGCTAGTGGTTTATTGTATCTGTATGCTTGTTATTGTGCCACAGTTTACCGTTTTTGTGAGCATTGTGAGTCAGGGTGTGGCTTAGAGACTCTGTCCGAGCAGGCTTGCCTGACTAAGAGTGAGAAGCACACCGATATGTGGTTATGTTGCGAGTTGCTGCCTTTATTTAATTATACCTATGCCATCATACACTGTAGGTCCTATCACTAGTATTTATTCCTGCTTATTAGTTAAGAGTTCTCTAAATCCGTAACGTACTTTCTTTGCTAAGCATCAGATCCTACAGTAGCCGCATGCAGTTTAGAAACCCGCATCTTGTCTACCGGTACGATGTCTTGAGGACTGTTTGCTTTCACCTTCTTTCACGCAGGGCTGATTAGTTGTATTAATTAACGTAACGTTAAATGTACTTTCTTCTAGTTTGTTATTAAATTGTTTCTGCAATTTAATTCCGTTATCTATCTTTTCCTTGAAGCTTTAAGTCAACTTAATTGGGTGATCTTTTATATAGCCTGCTTGACTATCAGCAGTCTATAGTGCGTGCACCCTGTAACCGAGTCATAGGATACCTTGTTGTCCAGGCAGGACTCTTGACGGTTTAGGGTGGTTTGTTGCCTGGGTTTATAGATAAGGGTTGGATCTAGCGTTTTCCGTTGTTGCTTGTTGCCGCATACCTAGTCCAATAGAAAGAGCCCAGTGTTTATATATCCCAGGACGTAACAAATGGCGACCTTGCATAGGATTTACTGAACGGAGGAATATAGTGGTCATTTGTTTTGAGATTCCTTATGATTAAAGGAATACAGTGGACATAGATTTTTTTTTTTTTGGAGCAACCAATATAACACATTAAAGACTTTAAATAACATTAGTATATACATACTTGCATAGGAGATAAGGCACATTCTATAACCGTGATAATTACTGCAGTGCACAAACATGTCTAATACATCAGAACACAGTGGTGGGTCAGGTCACGATACGGGCTCGGAGGGAGAAAGACCTGTGGAGTGGCTAGTCGATAGCGAGGA
Organism: Lithodes maja; assembly: GCA_037953745.1. Classification (NCBI taxonomy): domain Eukaryota; kingdom Metazoa; phylum Arthropoda; class Malacostraca; order Decapoda; family Lithodidae; genus Lithodes; species Lithodes maja. The sequence continues at coordinate 8,881 of JBAKBP010029879.1, read as the reverse complement.
GGGTGCTAGACGATTTTTAGAGGTGCCCCTTACCGCTGCCAGGGTGTTGAAGCTGAATAAGTATGGCTTAAAGTGTGTGGCAGGTCTTCAGGGTCACCAGGGTTTAAGTGGCATGAGGAAAGATCAGCTGAGGACTTTGATATTGGGTTTAGAAGGGAGAGACCTGGGTGGAGAGGCGACTGGGGGCGTCGGTCCCCAGCCCCCCTCCACTCTACCCCCGTATCAAACGTCAGGGTGCCTGAATTTAGTACATACCCCCAAGTTGATGGTCAATGGCAGCGTGGAATTCAATCACAGGGACCCTCCCCATTAAATGCATCTTCCCCTCCTCAAGGGTTGACTCCAGATTTGTTGTTTCGGCTTGAGATGGCCAAGGTTGAGGTTGGTAGAGCTCAGGTTGAGGCTACCGAAAGACAGGCTAGTGTGCAGGCTGAGGCTGCAGAGAGAACAGCTATACGAGAGGCTGAACTGCAGGCAGAGTCTACTAGGTATCTGGCTGACAGAGAGCTGGAGAGATCTCGAGTGGAGGTAACAGGGCGAAATATTGGGGGATGTGACGCATGCCGAGTATGAGCATGCTGTACAGAACGCTCAGTCAGACCCCACTCTCGCTAGGATCGTCAGGGCAGGAACTTTGGCTGTAGTCTGTGTAGAGTTTCCTAACTCAGTTTATGTGAACCGTTGTACTATAAGTATTATAATTATGTATTTTGTTTTCATCTGAGTCAACGAGTTCTATTTTATATCATTAGTTATAAGTATTGTGTGTGGGACTTATATGTAATGATGAGGAGAAGAGAGAGAGTTATGTAACGACGGCCCGTGAGCGCGCCACGAGGTAGGTAGGCCTCCCTCCCTCCTCCCTCCTCCCTCTCAGCGCGTGGGAAATCCTTTGTCGATCCCAGATTGAGAGAGAATATTACGTAACGATTGCTAGTGGGCGGTCCTTAGTAGTTGGCGATATGCTCACTAGAGGGCCGAGTATAAAAAGGAGAGGTCCTCGCCACAATTCTTTAGAACTCATCAGGCAGAGCGACTTCTCATATCCCTTGCAACTATCGATATTCTTCCGACTGATGTGAACTTTCTCTACTCTCTGAACAGCCTATCTTCTTCTCTTCTCGTCCCTTTTTAACCAATGACCCCTTTGGTGCAGATTTAGTCAGCCAAAGTATTATCGCTTGAGTTCTCACGAGATAAGTGCCTGTTAGATAGCCTATTTTTGGAAGGGTTAACTAGAATAGGATTGATTGATGTTTGTTGCACTCGTATATGCATTTCCCTGTGTGCGATTATTCATGTTCCTGTTTTCTGCTGGTTTAGGCAATGCTAGACTGGGATAGGGTTTCTGAGTTGTGATTTCCTATGAGTACTAGGTTGCGGTTGAACCAGTACAATTGCAACGGAGACGTGGAATGCCTAGGTGGTCTTTCTGACTGTGTACCGTGGGAGTTTAGCACTGTGTTGCGAGTGAGGGCTTTTGCCTCTGCCACCCAACACTGTGCTATCTCATTTGCTTGACTTTGAGAGGATCGCCAGGAGAGAACCAGATACTAGTGATCTGGATCTCTCAAGAGAGCATCCCGTCAATTAACGTAATTTGGCCGCACAGTCTTAAGGACCTCGCTAGGCTACGAGCCGCTTGCTCAGCCATTGTCTCTTAACCTTATGTATCCCAGCTAGACTTTGCTCGACCAGCAGATACAGCATAGTATTGAAGCTTCTCCTTATGTATATTATTGTTTATGCACTATTGATTTCATGTGTGGCACGCTTAGCTACTTCAGAGATTAGTGGCCCACGAGCACAATCTTAGTAGGCTATTGCCAGTGCATTGTCGGAGTACTTCTTCTTAATGTTTGCCATATCCTATTGCTTATTCTTATAATTCTTCTTATGTCAATTTAAAGCCTTTAATTACCAGTGAGTTATTCATTAAATTGCTGTTCAAAATCCGATACTTACTTCTTATGAGTATTCGAGAAGCATCTAACTTATCAGAAGATTCCTTGCTTGATGCTCGAGGACTATTGTTTAACGTAACGTAATAGTGCCGATCCGAAGTAGAGGGTGGAGGACTTCTTAAGTTCTTAGTTCAAGGGTGGATTACTTCGGCTTCGGCCAACACTATTCTTTAGTGTTGTAGTACTTTCTTCTTTGTTTGATTGTTGACCAGACTAGATAACTCCCGTCTTGTTATTAGTCTGTTGTGTGAAACGCTAGTACCGAGTTCTTGTATACCCCGTTATAGCAGATAGAACTCTGGAGGGTAGTGGCGTTTTTTGTTCGGCTGGCAGTACTCTGGGGTTGGGATCGTGTGTTTCCGTTGTGGCAGCGAGCCATACTCGAGTCCTGTGTAAGAGCCCTAGTGTACCCGAGTGCCCGGTCGTAACAAATGGCGACCTTGCTTAGGATTTTGTGAACAGTATAATTTTTTGCAGAGTTGTACAACATTTGTTTGTTCGTACTTTAGCGTACATATTGAAGAATATTTTTTTTTTGTAAGGCAATTAGGAGAGCATTTAAGAGACTCCAGTTAATTTAGTAATTAGTGCTTACATAAGGGAGTTTAACACTTTTGTCTCGAGAATTTTTTGTGAACTTCAGTATGTCGTGCCCTAGTATTGACGAGGAGCGAGAGATGCCATTTGAGGAGGTGCCGTTAGTAACTAGTGAGGAGGATGCTAGACTTTTTGTGAGTAAGCAGTACCATGTGACGGAGGAGAGGCTGACTGGGGTGAATGTTTATGGCTTGCACCTGATAGCCCAGGTTTTGGGTCTATCCAATGTGGGAGGGATGTCCAAGGGGGAGCTGATTTCCTGGGTGTTGCGTGGGCGACATGGGGTTTCGGAGGAGAGGGCGTTTGGGGGGGTTCCTCCCCAGATCCCCTCTCACTCGACTCCCACAGTGCCGTCCACTCAGTTGCCGGAGGTTAGCACTCTCCCACAGAGGGATGAGAATTGGAAGATTGGAGTGCCCTCGGGCGGTGCGTATGGTGGTTCCCCAGTTTTTGCCCCCCCTCCTTCAGTAGTGACAGCTCCCTCTTCCTGCCTGTCTCCAGATATGGTATTTAGACTTGAGCTTGCTAAAATTGAGATTGAGGCTAGGAAGCAGGAGAAGGAGAAGGAGATTGAGGCTGAGACTAGGAGGCATGAGATTGAGGCGGAGAATGAGACCAGGAGGCACGAGGCTGAGCTTAGGTACGACTCCGAGAAATATTGTGCTCAAATAGATTTAGATAAGACTCGTGCAGAGTCGACAGGGACTCGGATGGGCCGTGAGGGCCAAGTAAGAGAACAGTCCTTGTCCCACTTAGTCAAGTTGGTGCCGGCATTTAGTGAAACTGAAGTCACAGAATTTTTTAATCGTTTTGAGAAGAAGTGTAGGGAGCATAATTGGCCTGAAGAGAAGTGGGCAGCTCTAGTCTCCTCAAGACTTACGGGTAAGGGTCTGAAGGCTTATGATGCACTACCTTTAGAGTCTTGCATTGACTACCCAGAATTGAAGAGAGCTGTCCTACGGGCATACGAGTTGCAACCAGAAACATATCGATTGAAGTTTCGGGGTGTTACGAAGACTAGGGAGGCGACCTTTCTTGAACATGCCCGGGACTTAAAAGATGCACTTACAAACTGGACACGTTCTGAGAAAGCTGAGACGGCCGAACAGTTGACTGAGCTGTTTCTGCTCGAGCAGTTTTATAAGTGTACTGGTGCAGATATGACTTTAACTATTAAAGAAAAGAACCCAAAAACTCTACAGGAGGCAGCTGAGATGGCTGACCTCCGGCTATCGCTAATTCGTGGGTGCGGGTCTGCCCAGCGTAGTGAGGCAGGTAACAAGGGGCGTGACGCCCCACCCCCCCGAGTTAGTGATATACATTATGCAAACAAGTACAAGAGCCATGATACCAAGACTGACCACAAGACTAGCACCGTCCCATTTAAGAAGGGGCCGGGCCCTTCCCAGTACCAAGGGAAGCCCAGAGGGGAGTTGGAGTGTTATCATTGTCATGAAAAGGGGCACTTTGCAAGAGTCTGTCCTAGCAAACCACCTACAGCAGCTGTGTCTTTGGCCTGCAACATTGGTGTGTCTCCGAAGTCTTCTGAGTTTGCCCGGGGCAGTTCGTCAGAGGCTGAGGCACAGCCAATGCAGAAGCACCTGGGAGGCTCGAACCCTGCTCAGGATGTTTTTTGCGACCATAGAGGACGGGGTTGCGTGATGTGGGCGGGGCGCAAGCATGGAGTAGAGGTCTTGCGTGATACAGGTGCTTCCCAGACTCTGATGAATAACTTGACTGGCTACCCTATAAATGCGGCTCGGGTGGTAGTGGTGCAGGGTATTAATGCAACTCGGTCATACCCGCTGGTGCGGTTGGAGTTAGAGGTGGATGGTGTGGCACGTGAATTGGATGTCGGGATTGTGGAGAAACTGCCAGTGGAGGGCGTCGACCTTCTTCTCGGCAACGACTTTGCAATGCCCGCTTCTGAGGTTCTACCCTTAGTCGTTGCCGAGAGGACGGCCGACGTGAGTAGGGAAGAGCAAGAGTGTGTCGAGCGGTGCCAGGCACAACCCATGGCGTGTGCTGTCACCCGAGCTCGGGCAGCTAAAGTGTCACAGCCTAGTCCTCCGTCTTCAGACCAGCAGAGGAACGATCAACAGAAGGAGGCTAAAGCTGGAGTTGGTTTTAAGAGTTTTGACTCGGCGGCTCTCCTGGTTGATTCAGTATTGGCACCTATGTTAGAGTCTGGAGAGGCCCCAGGACCTGTCACAGCTAGTGAGGAGGTAGGGCAGGAAGAGACTCCGAGGCAGCAACGTTGCACACGGAGAGAAAAAAGGGTTGCTCAGTTTGATGTTGGGGGAGGACTTGGGTTGCTTCGGAAGCATCTGGACGGGTTGGTTCCCTCAGATATTTGTAAACTGCAGTTGGAGGATCCGGAAGTTCAGAAGTGTGGTAATGGTGCTGTCGAGATTAAACACGAGGACGGGGAAGCATGTCATGTGAACCTGTTGGAGGAGTTTGTGAGGCAACCACCTGAGCAGCCTACTGTCCCTGCGTTGGTCTGCCGCGGCCAAGGTGGAGAAGGAGAGGGGGGCAGTAGGGCACAGGTGGAGGAGAGTAGGGATTGTTATGTCTCGGCGGAGCCGTGGGCGGGGGACACGTGTCTGGTGGCTGTGGAAGCGCTAGAGCACCTGCCTGAGCAGCAGTGTGCAGCACTCCAGCACCAGCTCGGTTCATACCCCACTGGTCGTGCCGAGCCCCTGAGTCTCACAACTCGGGCGGTGCAAGATGTTCCACGGGCAGGTCACGTGACTGTTGAAAGACCGTTAGCCTCGTTGTTTCGGTGGTTTAAGGTGGGCGACGAGGCTTTGGCATGGTTGCCAGGTCAGGGTCGACCCATGGCTGCCAAGGGTGGTGGTCAAAAGGAGGACATTGAGCAGATTGGTAAGGTCGGCTGTGGTATCGCAGTGCCCGGTCGTCGCATAGCCTCCCAATGCTGCTCTAGTCTAATGCAACAGCCCTACCATAGACCGACTGTATCTGGCCATGTCGCTGAAAGCGGTGATGCTGCGCAGGCAGATGTCGTCACAAGGAATGCGGGGGTGCGCATGTACGGTATCGGCGGGGAAGCCTTAGCAATAATGAACTGTGGGAGTGACTGCACGGGTGGTACTGATTGTCCCTCTCATGACCTGGCTGTTCTAGGGACGAAGGTGGAGAAGGAGGGAGACTACAGGTTAGAAGCTGCGGTCTCGGCTGGGTTGTGGGAGGGCACTAGGCATGTTGTTTGTGGAGACAGTGCAAGGCAGTTATTTACTAGGCTATGGCAGTACTTTCGCATGTTTGTTGCTTCTCCAGGCCTGAGGTACGGGGTAGAGTCCGACATGCAGGCTGGAGATAGTGCAAGGCTCAGTTTAATTCCCTACCGTATAAATCCTGCTCGACAGCCTGTGGTGCAAGCAGAGCTGGATTACGTGTGGACGAAGGGTCTGAGGGATGAGGAATGTCGTGAGTGGTCGTTGCTTGTAACTTTGTCCGAGCGTGCTAAAGAGGTATGTGGTTTTGTTGTGGACGGGAGTACCTACCAGTGCAATGTTATGCCTGACGGACTTAAGAATGCACTAGCAACGTTTCAGAACCTGATGAATGAAAGTGAAAAGGACGATGATGCGCTGGGTCATTTCGAGGTCTATGTTCCAGCCTATGGTCCGGTCGTTGTAGTTTACCCAGATCATCACCCTCTCAAGATCTTGGACCAGTTTCACAATCGGAATATGAGGCTGACCAGGTGGTCACTAAGGTTATTGGTATATAACCTGGACATACGCCATATTGCCGGTTGTGACAACGTGGTTGCAGATGGTCGTTCAAGGGTATATGATCCTGGGTAGATTGACACACGGGTAGCCTCCTGCTTTAGTTTGAATAGTATTTTGCGCTTGGTGCTTGTTGGCTCGCGGTTGTAGCCCAGCGTATTGGGTCGTAAAGCAGGATTGTTGAGCGTTTGGTATAGAAGAAAATAGGCTGCCCTTATAGTGCAGCCGGAAAAAACATATTAAAATATAAAAATCATATAAAAACTCTTTCTTTTTGATGAAGATAATTGTATAAGTTTGTCATAGCCTATAAAGTTTGAGTAGTCCACGAACTATCAAACGGCTGAGCTGCTGTAAGCTCGCTCTGGGAGCATGATATTATGTCTTTTACTATTGTTGGGAGGAGTTATGAAATGTGAATTTTTTTTTATAAGATGTGTTTTAGTGATAAACTCAGCGTTGTTTTAGTGCCATGCGGTCGCTGGGTGTGAGGGGTTTGATGGGGTTCTGTATATCAGATTTTAGCTCAGGGTTGAGCAAGTAAAATCTTGGGGGAGGTGTGACGCATGCCGAGTATGAGCATGCTGTACAGAACGCTCAGTCAGACCCCACTCTCGCTAGGATCGTCAGGGCAGGAACTTTGGCTGTAGTCTGTGTAGAGTTTCCTAACTCAGTTTATGTGAACCGTTGTACTATAAGTATTATAATTATGTATTTTGTTTTCATCTGAGTCAACGAGTTCTATTTTATATCATTAGTTATAAGTATTGTGTGTGGGACTTATATGTAATGATGAGGAGAAGAGAGAGAGTTATGTAACGACGGCCCGTGAGCGCGCCACGAGGTAGGTAGGCCTCCCTCCATCCTCCCTCCTCCCTCTCAGCGCGTGGGAAATCCTTTGTCGATCCCAGATTGAGAGAGAATATTACGTAACGATTGCTAGTGGGCGGTCCTTAGTAGTTGGCGATATGCTCACTAGAGGGCCGAGTATAAAAAGGAGAGGTCCTCGCCACAATTCTTTAGAACTCATCAGGCAGAGCGACTTCTCATATCCCTTGCAACTATCGATATTCTTCCGACTGATGTGAACTTTCTCTACTCTCTGAACAGCCTATCTTCTTCTCTTCTCGTCCCTTTTTAACCAATGACCCCTTTGGTGCAGATTTAGTCAGCCAAAGTATTATCGCTTGAGTTCTCACGAGATAAGTGCCTGTTAGATAGCCTATTTTTGGAAGGGTTAACTAGAATAGGATTGATTGATGTTTGTTGCACTCGTATATGCATTTCCCTGTGTGCGATTATTCATGTTCCTGTTTTCTGCTGGTTTAGGCAATGCTAGACTGGGATAGGGTTTCTGAGTTGTGATTTCCTATGAGTACTAGGTTGCGGTTGAACCAGTACAATTGCAACGGAGACGTGGAACGCCTAGGTGGTCTTTCTGACTGTGTACCGTGGGAGTTTAGCACTGTGTTGCGAGTGAGGGCTTTTGCCTCTGCCACCCAACACTGTGCTATCTCATTTGCTTGACTTTGAGAGGATCGCCAGGAGAGAACCAGATACTAGTGATCTGGATCTCTCAAGAGAGCATCCCGTCAATTAACGTAATTTGGCCGCACAGTCTTAAGGACCTCGCTAGGCTACGAGCCGCTTGCTCAGCCATTGTCTCTTAACCTTATGTATCCCAGCTAGACTTTGCTCGACCAGCAGATACAGCATAGTATTGAAGCTTCTCCTTATGTATATTATTGTTTATGCACTATTGATTTCATGTGTGGCACGCTTAGCTACTTCAGAGATTAGTGGCCCACGAGCACAATCTTAGTAGGCTATTGCCAGTGCATTGTCGGAGTACTTCTTCTTAATGTTTGCCATATCCTATTGCTTATTCTTATAATTCTTCTTATGTCAATTTAAAGCCTTTAATTACCAGTGAGTTATTCATTAAATTGCTGTTCAAAATCCGATACTTACTTCTTATGAGTATTCGAGAAGCATCTAACTTATCAGAAGATTCCTTGCTTGATGCTCGAGGACTATTGTTTAACGTAACGTAATAGTGCCGATCCGAAGTAGAGGGTGGAGGACTTCTTAAGTTCTTAGTTCAAGGGTGGATTACTTCGGCTTCGGCCAACACTATTCTTTAGTGTTGTAGTACTTTCTTCTTTGTTTGATTGTTGACCAGACTAGATAACTCCCGTCTTGTTATTAGTCTGTTGTGTGAAACGCTAGTACCGAGTTCTTGTATACCCCGTTATAGCAGATAGAACTCTGGAGGGTAGTGGCGTTTTTTGTTCGGCTGGCAGTACTCTGGGGTTGGGATCGTGTGTTTCCGTTGTGACAGCGAGCCATACTCGAGTCCTGTGTAAGAGCCCTAGTGTACCCGAGTGCCCGGTCGTAACAGGGAGGTAACAGACATCGGGACCAATCATTGTCGCACCTGCTTAAACTAGTTCCTGTGTTCGATGAATCATGTGTGACTGAGTTTTTTATGCGATTTGAGAAGAAGTGTCAGGAACACCAGTGGCCTCAGGAAAAGTGGGCAGCATCATGCCCCTTTCACAC
>JBAKBP010029878.1:0-26519 GCA_037953745.1 Lithodes maja | reverse complement strand
CAAGGCCAAGGCCATAACCGAGCGCCTCCACAGAACCCTCCCCGCCGACCACAATAAAGCCTGGGTGACCGAAGCCACTCCATGGCGGGGAGCTGAGGAGGGTGCGGAAATGCCCGGGAAACCAAAGCCCCACCCAGGGCCCTGTGTCCCTCAGCAATTATGAAGAGAAAGTTGAGGGGCAAGGGAAAAATGTGACGCTTTGGCTTCCAATCTTGGTAGATTGGGAGGTCAATCCACGTTAGAGACGCCGTCACTTGAGATCTAGAAAATATATAAGTAAAAGGAACAGTCAGAGTAAGCTATGGGTATGGCAGAGATTGCTCAGTTCTCACTCTGATAGACCAGCCCATCACCACATGACTAGAACCCAATCCTCTCAGTATCAGCTAGGAAAGGCCCTAGAAAGCCGCCTTTGGCGGGGGGATAGCTCCCCTATTTCAACCCTTTTCGGGGTTGGGCACCCGCCGGCTACCCAAAGTGCTAGGTAGTGGTTGAGGCAGGGTGTCAAACCGGAGCAATATTGTTTGAAGACTTGAGCGATTATGAGAAGGAATACAAGAAAATTTACCAGATATAGCATTTGTTTTGGCCATGTTATCACTACTAAAGACATAATTGGAACTATAAACCATAATTTTATCCTCACATATACAATAATAAAGACTAAAAATAATGGACTCGCCCTTCGTTTGACACCCTGGGTTGAGGGAGTGTAGCTCTACAATACTTGACAAGGGATATTGTACTGCTGCAACAGGTGAACACATGTTTGTACAGTACAGTACTTTGCAATTTGTCTAGTCATACAGTAATACTGTACCTGTACTTCTATCTCTTACATTTAGCAAAGATTCCAAATATATTTTGCAAGTTTCATATTATAATTACATACACGACCATCTTCACTAAAATATGGACATAAGTTTCAGAGGCTCAAACTAATTCAATTACCCTACTGTATTTAAAAAATATTTGTTTGCACTCTGCATTAAAAAACCGACCTAATAAAAAATTGGAATGGACAAAGAAGACACTCTTGTTATGATACACTAATCAAAATGCTTATTGTAGCATTTAGAAATACTGTAAACTGAAAACAAATATAAATTATAAGTCACATACCGGTATGGTTGTACTAAAAAACTGTGCTTCCGTGCTGACCCCCTACCTAGGCAAACTCTTTCGTCTCTATCTCTCCTCTAACGTCTTCCCTTCATGCTGAAAGTTTGCTCTCATTCAACCTATCCCAAAGAAAGGTGACCGCTCTCACCCCTCGAACTATCGTCCAATTGCTCTCATCTCTTGTATCTCTAATTTTGTTTAAACTATTCTTGCTTCCAAATTTATTAAGCATTTCTCTTCTCATAATCTACTCTCAGATCGCCAATATGGCTTCCTCAAGGGTCGCTCTACTGGTGATCTTCTTTCATATCTTACTAACTCTTGATTATCCTCCTTTCAGGACTTCGGTGAGACCTTTTCTATTGCACTAGACATATCGAAGGCCTTCGATAGAGTCCGGCACAAATCTTTAACTTCTAAACTACCCTCCTTCGGTTTCTATCCCTCCATCTGTGCCTTTGTCTCTAATTTCCTTTCCGGCCGTTCCATAGTTGCAGTTGTGGACGGCCATCGCTCACTTCCTCATCCTATCAACTCCGGTGTTCCTCGGGGCTCTGTCCTATCTCCTATTCTCTTTCTAATTTTCATAAATGATCTTCTCAACTGTACTTCCAGTCCCATCCATTCATACGCGGGCGACTCTACCTTACATTACTCGATTAGTTTTCCAGAACGCCCCAGCCAGCAATCCCTCAAAGACAAACATAATGAAGCCATACAACACTTATCTTCTAATCTAACTACTATTTCCAATTGGGGCAGAGAAAACCTTGTTCCCTTTAATGCTTCAAAAACCCAATTTCTCCATCTATCTACCCGTCCGGAACTCCCAGCGGACTATCCCTTATTCTTCAACAATACAAAAATCAATCCTTCATCGTCTCTCAATATTCTTGGTGTCTCTTTTTCTTCTGCTCTCACTTGGAAGGACCATATTACCAGTTTTGCTAAGGCAGCCTCCCAGAAGCTGGGTGTGCTAAACCGCCTCAAGGGGTTCTTTACCCCTGTACAGCTTCTTGCTCGGTACAAGGGCACAGTGCATCCTTGTATTGAGTATTGATTACATGTGTAGGGAGGATCTTCTCACACTGCACTCCTAGACAAAGTAGAAAGGAAGGCCTTTCATATCATTAATTCCTGCCCACTTACCAACTCTCTGCAAACGCTCTCTCTTCGCCGCAATGTTGCATCTCTCTCGCTATTCTATCGCTACTACAATAATCAGTGCTCATCAGAGCTCTCTCAATGTATACCACCTCCTCTACGTAGGGTACGGTACGTGGTACCCGTCTTGCAACACAATCCCACCCCTACTCTGTGCAACTCTCTAACCCAAGAGTGAAATGTTACTGTCTTTCTTCTATTCAACAGCTGAACTCTGGAACTCTCTCCAAGAATCAGTCTTTCCCTCCTCCTATGACTTAAATTGCTTCAAACTCTGTGTGTCCAGGCATTTTGGCTCGAACATCCCTTGATTTTGGCCCTGTCACTCTTTCAACTATGGGGGAGGCACTCGCTACAGGCAGTTCTGCCTTTTGTCTCCCTCATTCACATAAAACAAAATAAAAAATAAAAAAAAATAAAAATAAAATGGTACTGTACAATGTTAAGAGACTGGCCTACCTGAGAATCTTCTTTCATTTTTTTTAGAGATGGTTCCTTCGAAGAATCACTTTTTCGTTTTTCTTGACCATTGCTTGATATATGTAGTTTCTTTGCATTTTCACTACATCCTTCCTCTGAAGTCTTTCTCTTGATGACAAAATCTAGCTTTGAGCTAACAGTCTTGGTTGAGCCACCGAGTTTAATAGTTTTGCGGGAGGTATCAACGCAGGAGAGCGGGGGTTTGAGCCTCTCCCCACCAGCTACCTCAGTCACACTTGAGGATGACCTAGAAGGGAGCTTGCCTGTGGACTCCTGCACCATCCTGCAAGAAGACAAAAAGGATATTATTACTCTTCCTTGGTCCGAAGGGGGTCTTTCTAGACCTTCCCTGTTTCACCCCATTAGTTTGGCAATACAGTATTAAGATATTTCACCCCATCCAGGTGTCAATTTTTTTAAGGGCAAGCAATGTGTCAATTTTTTTTAAGGGTAAGTGATAGCGAGCCTGTAACTTAAAAGAAATCGCCCAAACACAATTCATTCAGGACATGCTTTATCGAAAAAACTTAAAATTTTAGCTTGAAGGGGGCTGGGAGGGCCCTTTTTATCTATCTATCTATCTATTGCCTGACGCCGTGATCCCCGAAGGGGTGGCCACGAACGAACCGCCCCAATGCACCTCTGTCCCCAGTCAGTCGACGCCCCTCCCCCCAACCAGCACCGCCTTCGTTCATGTACTTCCTCACTCCATCCTTCCACCTCTCATTCGGTCTACCTCTCCCTCTCTGTCCCTCCACCTCGCTCTCGTACACCCTCTTAGTCATTCTCTCGCTTTCCATACGTTCCATATGGCCGAACCATCTCAAGTTGTTCCTTTTCACACTTTCCAGCACATCTACCTCCACACCACACCTCCTTCTTACTTCCTCATTAGTCTGTCTATCCCTCCATGTAACTCTGCACGCACTCCTTAAGTAATTCATTTCCACTGCTCTCACTCTTGGTCCGAGTCTCTCAACCAACGTCCATGCTTCGCTTCCGTAAGTCAGTGTCGGGATTACCACACTGTCATGCAAGGACTTCTTCACTTCCATACTGACCACCCTATTTCTTGTTACTGCTTTTAGCATTCCTACAACCCTCTTCCCCTGTTGTACCCTCTCCCGCACTTCTTCATCCATAGTCCCATCTTTACTCAACACACTGCCCAGATACTTAAAAGAGTTGACGATCTCCATAGCCTGACCGTTCAGCTTCACCTCACACTCTGTGACTTCACCCCTTTCGAAGACCATAACCTTGCTCTTCCCCGCATTTACCTTCAAATTCCGTTTTTCGCACACTGTTCCAAACTCATTTACCAGACCCTGCAACTCCCATTCATTATCACTCATCAGAACTGTATCATCCGCAAACAGCAGTATAGGTAGCTTCCACTCAATTCCCTCCCTTTTCAGCGATACACCAACATCCACTGCTCTTGATAGTATTTCTTTCATGACTCCATCCATATATACAGTAAACAACCACGGGGACATCACACACCCCTGTTTCAAACCAACATTCAGGTCAAAGAACTCGCTCTGCTCACTCTCCACACGTACTGCCGCCTTTGCACCCTCATCCATGTTCTTCACTGCTTTCAGCAACTTGCCATCTACTCCGTATATTCTAAGTACTATCCACAAACCTTCTCTATCCACTCTGTCATAGGCCTTCTCCAAGTCCATAAAGGCAACATACACCTTTTGTTTCTTCTCCAGATACTTCTCCACAACACAATTCAGGGTAAAAATCTGATCTACACATCCTCTTCCCTTCCTAAAACCTCCCTGCTTGTCGCCTATCCATTTCTCCGTTCTCACTCTCACTCTCTCAATCACTACCCTACTGTATACCTTCCCTACTTTAGAACTTAAGAAAAAAGGAGTCTGCAGAAAGCCGATGGGCCCACACAAGGCAGATCCCTCTCACACTTGAAGGAAGTCTGGGAAGGCATTGTTGTTAGCCTTGAGGACAAACTAAAATACACTGTATAGTACATTAGTCAAAAATGGCAAAAGCAAACAAAATCCTCAATAATAAACAAAATATCATAACCCAGAAAACTTCAAACCAAAGAGTGTTAACAAGGTCCTGAGAAAGAGTCCCAGGGATATTAAGGGTATTGATAGGGATCTCAGGGCCTATGGAATGATGGAGAGTATACAGAGCAGCCATCAAGCTAGCACGAATATGGGTCTTTATAAACGTAACACGACTTTTCTACTTTACTTTGCAAAGCTAGATAACCAAAGGGGTTTCTGGGCAACTCAACTAGTAAATATTAATGGTAAGATCCTGTGTAGCAGGAGGAACTGTTTTTCAGATGCCTATTTACTAAGAAACATTGAACAATATCTTTAACCTAACCTAACCTAACCTAACCTAGTATATTATTGGACTATTTATGAATGTAAAATGTTAAAATATATTGTAACATTACCTAATTATTGAGATATAAGTACAGTTCCTCCCGCTACACAGGATTATACCATATTAATAAGTGATGAATCAACCAGGGTCAACAAATCCTGTGTTAAAATAAAGTCCCAACACAGTATTGGTTGAGTTGACACTGGTTTAGCCTAAATTGGTTATCTGTCAAGTTGTTTGGTCACCAACCAAAGACTGTCAACTGGCTTAGCCTAAATTGGTTATCTGTCAAGTTGTTGTTGTTGTTGTTGTTCCCTAAGCTGCCTGGCCGAACAGCCCCGAGTCCCTGAGGAAGGCCATGGCCACGATCGGGCTTTCCCACAGAGCTCTCATTGAGTGTAGATTGTGTTGTTGGCGTAAGTGGTTGTGTGAAATGCAGTCTTCTATGATGTGTTTAATCGTATGGGGTGCTGTGTTACATCCCGGGCAGGCGTCGACAACGGAGTCATCCAGTCTCTTCTGATAGCTCAGGAGAGCTGGATGGTGTCCGCATCTCAGCCTGGCCAGGTGGACTCTGTCCTCGCGAGGAAGGGAGGATTCGGAAGGATGGATTTCGGGAGGTCGTGCATGCAGCTGCGTGTTGTCTGTGAGTGAGTGGATGGATCGGTGAGAGATATGAGTATGGATGTGCTTCTGGAAGTTGGTTCGGGGTGGGCAGGGAGGGAGAGAGGACAATAATTGTGTGTGATACTGTGTGCTGGGTGTTGTTTCGATATTTCTTGGTGTCTGTGGGTGTGTTGCCAAGTAGTTTAGTGGGTGGTCTTGGTTCGTGGAGGCTGCTACCAGGAATTGAGTGCCTCTCATGTCCAGATGGTCTTTGACTTTGAGGATTTTGGTTTCTTGATGTAGGTGATCTGTGGGTGCAGTAGCTGTGCAGCCTGTAATGATCTTCAGGGCTTTGTTTTGAATAGTCTGTAAGGTCTTATGATGTGTTTCAGCTAGGTTAGAAGCCCAGGCTGGGCTTGCGTATTCCATCACTGATCTTATGTATTGTTTATATACTGTGGTGGTAGTTTCTTTGTTGTGTCCAAATTTTGTGTGAGACCTGAGGGCGTTAAGTCTGGGTGTCAGTTTCTTTTTAATGTTTGTGGTGTGCTGTTTGAATGTCATATGAGTATCATATGTTACTCCTAGGATTTTGGGTGTGTGTGTATGTGTTAGGGGTGTGTTGTTTATGGTGAGTTGAGGGATGTATTCGTGTTCTCCTGTCCAACTTGTGAGCAGGGTTGCGGTGGATTTGGCTGGGGCTAGATTAAGTCTGTTTGTAGTGCACCAGCCATGTAGTGTGTTGAGATAGGGTTGAAGGAGAGCTGTTGCTCTTTTTGGGTCATGGTGTGTGCATGTGAGTGTTATATCATCTGCATAGGAGGCTAAGTTTATTTGGGGCGTATTGGGTGTAGTTATATCGTGCATGTACAGATTGAAGAGTGCGGGCGATAGGACGGATCCTTGTGGGACTCCGTTTGGAAAGTTTCTGATTTTAGATGACTGACCGGCAAAAGATACGTGTGCACATCTGCCTGCTAGGAAGTTGGCCAGCCACCTTTTTGTGTTGTTGTGCATGTTTGTGTTGTAGATTTTGTTTGTTAGGTTGTGGCGGGGGATGGTATCGAAGGCTTTACTAATGTCGAGTGTGGCTAATAGTGATCTGTGTGGTGGTCTAGCTGAGTTGATGCCGTAAAAAGCTCTTTGTGTAAGGTCTGTGAGAAGAGTGTTTGTGGAGTGCAGTGGCCTAAAGCCATGTTGTGTTGGAGCTAGGGGTAAGTCAGGTGTAATTAGTTGTATACTAGGCGTTCCATGACTTTGGAGGGGGAGCAAAGGAGTGTGATGGGGCGGTGCGAGGAGGGTAGCGTGGGGTCTTTGTTGGGTTTGGGGAATGTGATGATGATACCATGCTTCCAAATGTCTGGTATTGTGTTGTGTGAATAGCTGTAGTTTGATATGTTAGTGAGTGTTTGTATGCCTTGTGGTCCCAGGTGTCTGAGGTGTATGTTGCTTATGTTGTCTAGGCCACAGGCGGGTGAGTGCTTAAGATTGTTGATGATATGCTTTGTCTGGTGATTGGTGAAGGGTGTATAGTCAGGGTCTGTGGGGAATTCTCTCTTACGTCGGATGACACGTTGGTCGTCTTTGTGAGGATTTAGGTGGCTGACATGTGAGAAGTGATTGATGAGAGTGTTTGCTTGTTGTTTACATGAAGGAGTAGAGTCTGTTGTTGTGATTGCAGCATGTGATTGTGTTGTATTGCTGTTGGAAAGTGTGATGCTGTTTAGTGTTTTGTAGAGTTTTTTGGGGTTTGTTTTGTGATCAAGTGTTTGTAGGAAGTTATTCCAATTTAGTTTTTGTTGTTCTTGTATTTTGTTGTTAGTTTGGGTGTTGAGTGCTTGAATTTGTTGTGTGATGTCTTGTGATGTCTTGTGTGTGGGGTGCTGGGGAGTGTTTCAGTATGTCGCGTTGTCTGATGAGGTTTTGAATTTCTGGTGTGAAGTTGGGGTTGTGTCTTTTTCTGTTACCTCTTGGAATGTGTTTCTTGTCAGCGTTTTGGATAGTTTTATTGAGTATGTGTACAGCATTGTTGATGTTAGTGATGGGTGTACTGTTTAGAGTTGTGAAGTGTTGTTCTGTCTCATTTGTGAATGCTTCCCAGTTAGCTCTTTTATAATTGGTGTATGTGTGTTTGTGGCTAGCTGGGGTGAGTCTGGTTTTGGTGGTGATAATGATCGGGAGGTGGTCAGAGCCTAAGGTTCTGACCACCCTCCAGGATGTTGTGGGGGCGAGTTCTGGTGAGCAAAAGGTGATGTCTGGAGAGGATGGGTTATAGAGGGCTTGATGAGGAATAAGGGTATGTTGATGGATGTCGTTAAGGATGATGAGGTTATCGGTTTGGTTTTGTAGTACCAGCCCTCTGTCTGTGTCGGGGTTGTCGACAAACCAGGCCGACGTCTTGGCGTTGAAGTCACCACCCAGGATGATGTGTTGTAAGTGTGGTCTGTATTCATTTGGAACTGTAGGGGATGTTTGGGGAGGGATGTATGTGTTGTTGTTGTTGTTGCTGTTCCTCATGCTGTCTGGCCGAGCAGCCCCAAGGTCCCGAGCAAGGCCAAGGCCATAACCGAGCGCCCCCACAGAACCCTCCCTGCTTACCACTAATAATGCCCAGGTGACCGAAGCCACTCAAAGGCGGGGAGCTGAGGAGGGTGCGGAAACGCCCGGTAAACAAAAGCCCCACCCAAGGCCCTGTGCCCCTCAGCAATTATGAAGGGAAAGTTGAGGGGCAAAGGAAAAATGTGACGCTTTGGCTCCCAATCTGTCAGGGTTGGCAGTAGGGAGGTCAATCCACGGAAAAGACGCCGTCACTTGAGATCTAGAAAGTATATAAGTAAAAGGAACAGTCAGAGTAAGCTATGGGTATGGCAGAGAACACTCAACTCTCATTCTGATAGACCAGCCCATCACCCAGGGATGTATGTGTTCATGATGGTTGTGGTGGAGTTGTTGCCAGTGCGTATTTTAATTGACTGTATTTCTGTTGTGTTATCATTTGGGGGGAGGAGGGATTTGGTTTGTACACTGGTTACTATGTATGATATTTCTTTGTGTACCAGGGTGATGAGTCCACCGCCCCCGCCGACAGCCCGGTCTTGTCTGATGGTGGTGAAATTATGAAATGTGGGTGTTTTTTGTGTTGTGCGGAGTTTTGTTTCTTGTAAGATGGCAATGTGTATGTTGTGTTGTTTGATGAAGTGTGAGAGTTCGTGTTTCTTTGTGTTGATGCCATCTATGTTCAGTTGAAGAATGTTAATGTTATGTGCACGATGTATGTTGGGTGCTGCTGCACGAGGATGGGGTGGGGGTGAGGGGGGGGGGGGGTGAGGGAGGGGCTGGGGGGGGGATTGGGAAGCAGGAGATGGGGGTTGGAATGGATTAGGATGGGGTGTGGTGTGTTGAGTTGAGGATGTGGATGGTATGGGAAGGTTAGGTGGGTTAGGGAGGAGAGGTGGACGGGTTTTAGGTGAGGGATTTGACTGGGAGAGGGAGAGGGAGGGGCATGAGGAACAGGTCCAGGTGTTTGTGTAGTGTTTCTTGGAGGCAAGTGTTGTGCAGGTGAAGTGGGTCCAGTTCCCACATGAATTGCAGAGAACTGAACCCTTAGTATGGCGACTCGAAGTGATGGGTTTTGAGCAAGTTGGACATATGTATGTCTACGTGGGTCCTGGGTTGCTCTCAATGTCTCCGGCTAGAAGAAGTCTTCGAGAAATGACACCGGAGAGTCATTTCTCGGTGTAGGAAAAACTGTGATGTGTGTGTGTGGTGTGAGAGGTGTGGAAATTCCCGGCGCGACCGAAGCCGCTCCAAGGACCCGTGCCCCCAGGGAGGGGGCAGGGGATGATTGTGACAGTTTGGCTCCCGAAACTGCTCCCCGCGGCCGGCATCCGGTTTTCCTCCACTGGTCGTTGATTTTGTCTTCGGCCGCGGAGGGTCGGCAGCCATCCGCGGTTGGCAGCCTCGGGAGGTGGCCCCACGGCGTAGACGCCGCCACATCAGGACTCTGTCAAGTTGTTTGGTCACCAACCAAAGACTAACTTTTTCCAGCTGTAATCCTCAATCTTCCGCTCTTTGCGCTCCCTCATCCTTTTGAGTATCTTGCCTCTTCTGTTATCTCGGTAGTCTCGCTGGAACTTAGGGCTGATGTGCTTGTAGAACAGCCGTACTGTCTCCAAACGGTCTTCACTGTCCAGCTTCACGCTAGCCATCCCTCTCTGCAAATAAAACTTTTATATAAACTGATAAACTTTTGTATTTATCTATTGCCAAACACCATGGTATGATGGTCCTCAAAGGGGTGGCCATGAATTAATCACCCCCATGCACCTCTGTCCCTTCAGCCGAAACCACCCCTCCCAACTAACACCGTTTTCACTCATATGCCTCTAAACTCCATCCTTCCACCTCACTCTCGGTCTGCCTCTCCCTCTCTAGTCTCTATCTTTCCACCTCACTCTCGTACCCCCAACTCTTAGCATAGTCATTCTTTCGCTTCCCATACGATCTAAATAGCCGAACTGCGAACCAGGTCCTGGAGTGGCGGCGTCTACGCCGTGGGACCACCTCCCGGAACTGCCGACCATGGATGGCTGCCAACCCTCCCGTCCGGGGACAAGATCACCGACAGTGGAGGACAGCAGGCTGCCGAACGTGGGGAGCAGTTTCCGGGAGCCAAACCGCCACAACTATCCCCTGCCGGGGCTGTTCGGCCAGGCAGCTTAGGGAACAACAACAACAACAACTGCGAACCATATCAAAAGGTGTTCCTCTACACACAGCTGTGGTGGTCAAGTGGTGAGCACTCGCGTGTGAATCTGAAAGACCCGGGATCGAATCCCTGCCACGGCGGACATTTAGTGGGTGCGGTAGTACGTCCTAGCATGTTTCACATGCTTGCACCCAGTCAGGGGACATCCTGACGACGTATACAGACTAAACACACATAACAAAGCCACTCCAACACCTCCCTCTCTCTCCAACACCCCTTCTCCCCTCTCAACACTCTTCTCTGAGCTAGTGCCGATAAAAATGGCATAAGTTAGTCCTGTAAAGAATCGTAAAGATTCCAGGACGAGCTCATCAGCGGCGGATCCCCAGATCGACCGTGGTGATTGTCACCTAAACATCTACAAAAGTACACTTTCCAGCACACCACATGGCACACCGTTTTCATACTTCCTCATTCATCTTGTCTAAGTCTATTCCTCCATGCAACTCCACATGCGCTTCTCAAGTTCAGTTCTTGGGCTAAACCCGCTAGGGTAGGCCTAATGTAAAAAAAAAAAAAAAAAAAAAAAATTGTTTACTAGGCTAGGCCTAGGCTATATTATATTACGCGTCTGATCGTCCATCTCCTTGAAACTACGCTAACACCCACAATGGTAAGCACCCTCTGGTCCACAGCTCAGGCCTAATAGTCTCTGAAATTGGTAAACCTGACTTTTTGGACCGACAGCGATTTCAGTAAGTTTTATTTTGTTTTTTGTATTTTTTCCTTCAGAGATAGTGTTGTTTTATACTGAAGAGGAGCGGAAATGAGTATTTACCCATTATCCAACAATCTAAAAACACGCCCCTATTAGACTATTTTTTTGTTTTTTTTTAATGTTCTAGGCTATTAGCCTAACCTAACAACCTTACCTAACCTAACCTAGTATATGGGTGGGGGCTGCCGCCCCCACACTCCCGCTGGTTGGGTTACTTTTTTTTTTTTTTCTGTGCCATTAGCCTAACTTAACAACCTAACCTAACCTAACCTAGTATATGGGTGGGGGCTGCCGCCCCCACACCCCCGCTGGTTGGGTACTGGCTGAAAAACTTTTTGTTTTACAGTAGCCTAGGCCTATACATGTATTTTAGCGTTTTTTTTGTTTCTCCCTTGTAATACATTTCCGCTCTTAATGCCATATATAGCAATGATGTATATGCTCTACCGGACCTATTAGGCCTAAACAGATCGATGGGCTAACTGTCGGTCCAAAACATCAGTATAACCCTGAAATTAAATAGGAAAACGTGAATTAGGCTAGCCTAAGTTCATAAATTTATGCCGGGACGCAATTGCAATTATCGGCTAAGTTAGCTCACCTCTTTCAGGGCATCCACCATAACTTGTAGGGGAAGAATTTCAGGTTGCAAATAACTAATCTGGCTTTCCTCTTCCTCTTTAACGTCATCTCGTAGCGTTATTTCTCGTTTTTTACCGCGCTTATGATGATAGGCCATGATTGTTTTGGTTTTCAACTTTTCGATCGCTGTAAGCGTTTCAGTCATGCGTATTTGTACTTACGCCGTTATCAAACATACCCAACCCCACCCAAATCCAATCAAATGTATCTAACTCAAACATATTCATAGTACAGTACATTGGTTGTCTTCTTATATACAACAAAATTCTGACGTTATTGTAAGCTTTACTTGGTTGGCAAATACATATATATATGGGAGGGTTGGCAAGATGTGCAACTCCACAGAAGTGTAGGCCTACAGGTTCAAGTCTTGGAAAAGGGGAAATGTAGGATAAATACCACCCATTCAGTTTAGCCCTTTTGATGAGGTGGCTTCTTTATCCAAGAATACGCCCTGGTGACCATTTTCCCGCTTAATATATGTTGCCCTAGCGCCATATCCGTAGCTCAGACCGAGAAGTTGCAAGAAGATTGGGTTGAATACTCACCTTAAACAGCTAGCTCTCATAAATGCCTCCTCCTCCTATGCATTTCACTACACTAAACAAGCACCCCCTCCCCACAATTTTGTTTTGTATAAAACTTTAAAGAAGCAACTATCACCGAACTTTGAGGGAATCACTTGATACAGGCAGCTTTGCCTTTTGTCTCCTTCATACATATAGAAAAATATATATACATATATACCGCATACGATAGTTTTTAATGCCCATACACTCCTTTGATTGACAGGGCCTGTCCTTGTTACAGGGAATTTACTGGACATTTGCCGAGACACTGTTAGCGCTAAACCAACATCAGTCACAGTGATAACATGATTGGGCGTTGTTGTGGCAAGATTTTGTTGTACTGGGCTGCAGTAAAGACTGTAGCCACCGTGCTATGATTGCTGTGCACTGTGTGCAGTACTGTGATTGTACCATGGAAGCCACATTCACTGTGGACGGCTGCGGTATATAACCCTGTATGTATGTATGTATTTGCAATAAATCTTGCCATTTGACTTGAGTGCCTAAACTCTTGACGTTTACCTATGGTACAGGTTGAGATCATACTACCGACTCTTTATAATAATAATAATAATAGTTCTTAACCCGGCAAGCGCGATAGGCCTCACGGAAGGCTTCCTATAGGGAACGCGATAGGCCTCACGGAAGCAAGACCATAAAAAAAGCTTTCCAAAAAAAAAAAGGGCCTATCAAAACAAAGGAATGTGTCTCTAGGTGAGATAATTCCCCTCCAGTACTCATCCATGTAAATCTCACCCACCCCCCTCCCCTCCTTCCCCACCTTATTCCCCCCTCCCTCCCCTCCTCAATTATCACCTATTTTCCCTCTTATTATCATCATTTATCGGTTATTTTTCTCTCCCGCGATAATGTAGCACAAGTGGGTTGCAGAAAAGATCGATATGTAACACCCAGACACCAGCCCACACCGCCCCGCTCGTCTCAGTTACCTCACAGACAGCGAGAGAGGAGGGTTGCCTGTAGCTCTCTCTCGCCTGACATTACGACCGGGTGGCCAATATCTTCGTTTTTCACCACCCAAATGCTTTTCCCACTTATTTTAGCACTCTTGAAGGTTCATATATACATCATATATGTAAAATAAAAGCATACCGAAAACAAATAATGGTCTATATTGTAAATGTAACGAATTCTGTCAGAATCCAAGGCTAGAAATGCACAAATAACTACCCTAGCCCCTAGGTCTATTTAGCGCTTACCGGGTTAAAGCTACCGCATGCTAAGCCAGCTAAGGATAGCCCAATAAGGCCGATTAGGCGTATCTCCATTGTGGTCCTGTACTGCTACCCCATCCCTTTGCTCATGAGGGACGGTAACGACTCAGTGCTTGTGAAAAATCTTTAATGCGCCGAGCGTGGGCGCAATCCTGGGACCTTCTGGGTGAAGTCCAAGACGCTAGTCACTACACCAGTGAGCCGCTGATCTCTGGGTCTTCTCCTGGGTGACCTAGATGTGTGTGTGTGTTTTTTTTTTTAAATCTTGCTGCGTTCTACATATTCGAGCTCTGTCTCGAGTCGGCCACCCCCAGCTGTGGGGTGTGTGCCTGAGTATATACTGTATATACTGTACACATACATAGTATACAGTATGTATATAAAACATCTTTTATATGTACAGTATAATTATGAACTCTAATAAATATTAATTTTTATCATGTTAATAAAAAATGGGATAAAATAGTTTGTATGTTCTTTTTATTAATCACATATAAAACAAATTTATTAACTTTACTTACTATGAATGTTATATTACCATATTTAATTCTATGTGGTGCAAGAAACTAATGATGCCTGCTACTTACACTAATTAACCAAAGTTATCTCAGAATACTGGTACTTCACATTCATATAATTTTTACAGGTTACTTTTCTCCTCCCGGTGGTGGAGGAGGGAGGGGAGGTCTTGGTGGAGGTGGTGGAGGGGCCAGACCTGGAGGAGGAGGACCACCAGAACCATGTACACCAGGAGGAGGGGGTCTCATACCCCTTGGTGGGGGGCCAGGGGGCATTGGTCCTCCAGGACCTGGTGGAGGACCTGGGGGGAGTGGTGGACCACCACCACGCATATGTTGACCCATACCAGGCATGGGAGGAGGCCCTGGGGGTCCTCTTGGTGGATAAGGTGGTCTGCCAAATGGTGGTCTGCCTGGTGGACCACCTGGTGGTGGAGGTCTCCAGCCAGGTGGTGGTGGCCTCATCCCAGGCGGGGGAGGCATACCAGGTGGTCCAGGTCGTGGTGGTGGCATACCAGGTGGTGGAGGCATACCAGGACCTCCTTGCCAGGGTGGAGGAGGCATACCTGGCCGGGGAGGATACGGTCCAAATGGTCCATGTGGCCCTCCATGGGTGTTCGGGGGTCCACCTGGTGGTCCTGGGGGTCCAGGAGGTCCACCTGGAGGTCCACCTGGAGGTCCACCTGGAGGTCCACCGGGCGGCCCGCCTGGGGGACCGGGGGGACCAGAGGGTGGCAGAGGAGGCTGACCAGGAAGGGGAGGTTTAGAAGGTGGTGGTGGTATGGGTGGCAGTGGTGGAGCAGACCCTGGTGGTGGTGGTACTGATGTGGTGGGTGGAGCATTAGGCAGGGGAGGCATGGGGGCTGAGGTACCTGGTGGTGGAGGTACTGGGGGTGGTGGAGGTACCATCATGCCCGGTGGAGGTACAGACATGCCAGGTGGAGCAGGTGGCACCCCAGGAGTGGGTGGTGGTGGAGGGGCTGGGGGTGGTGGAGCAGACTGGGTGGGAGGTGGTGGAGCATCAGCAAACAGTTGATGAGGTTTATCAGCCTGCGATAGAGGGTTCTGGGCCGCCAGGAGTCGTTCTGCTGCGGTACCGTGACGTTCACCCTTGCTGTCTTTCTTGAAAGCGTAGGAGATGCTGATAGATCGGTTACACAGGTACTGACCGTTCATGGCTTCAATGGCTGCGTCTGATGCTTCAAATGAGGCAAAGTTGATGAAGGCATACCCCTTTGAGTTGCCTGTGTCTGGGTCCCTCATTATCTGAAAGGTGTTAGATACAAATAGAATAACTATAACAGGTAGTTAGCTGTTGGTAATATTATTTATCACAATATATATCAATACACAGTGCACACTACCACTAATTTTCCTGATTCCAAAAGCAGCAATATTGATGGGAAAATCCAACCTTGTTGATAGTATTATATTTTTTTCTAGATTTTAGGCTATTCTCTCGTAGTACAGTAATTAAGATAGTACAGTACGATTCTATTACCGTATATACAATATAAATGCACAAAGTAATGATGCCGTCGCAAGGCAAAAAATTTAACGCAATAAATTAGAAAAGAAGGAAGCCCAAACAAAGTCTAACCTTAGGAGTCTGAAGGATGACACCGAAAGCGGAGAATGTATCATAGAGGAGCTTCTCGTCCACCTCCGGGTCCAGGTTACCGATGAAGATATTGGCCCCGACATCAAGGTTCTTCTGGTGTGCCGAGGCCTTGTTCACACGAATAGGCTTCCCAAACAACTGTGAACATGGTATAGTTTGATAAATGTAGGCTACATAATGCTTAATACTGTACATGGTAAGTAATAGTCTAGACTCTAGGTGGTAATAATCAAAGTACTGTATGTACACCACAACAAGTAAACAAGCGCTCGTGAATCCACTTGGAGAATTGGCGCTCTAACAACTAAAATACCGGTACCAGCATATTATTATTATTATACTTGAATTCAAACTAGCATCTCTAACTTGTTAAGTCTTGTAAAACTATGACATCACACAGAAACCAGTGCAGACGTATTCACTGAGAAACAACAAAATTTACTTGTATTGTCACTGTTAATTTATTTTGGGAGACATTTTGCTGAGAGTATGCTTGTATAAATAATATAATAATGATTTTAAATTAAAAAGAACGCCAACCAGGAACTATTAATTATAACTTTTACCGAAAATAATTGTGAACTATATTAACTGATTTTGCTCATAAAAATAAAAATTTCACTGCTATGCAGTAAAGGGTCTGGATAATGGGTATAATGTTATTATTTGGCCAAAATTCTTATGAATTTTGTATCTTAGGCACAATTTATCACTACTATAGTCAATAATTCTATTAGAAATATGCCACTTTGCTACCGATGTCCTTATAATAATTAATACGAATGATTCATATACTGTACCGGTACTGTACATACATACAGTCCATTCGGCATATATAATTCATTCTGCGCTAGATAGAGGAAATTATAGGGGCCTGAAAATGCTTGACCAAATCATGAAGGTCTGTGAGAGAGTCCTTGAGGGTTTGATCAGGCAAAGCATCTCTATTGATGATATGCAGTTTGGTTTTATGCCAGGACGTGGTACAACCGATGCTATCTTCATAGTCAGGCAGATACAGGAAAGATACCTACTAAAAGGCAGGGATCTTTACTTTGTGTTTGTGGACCTGGAGAAGGCCTTTGATAGGGTACCTAGAGATGTTGTACAGTGGGCTATGAGGAAACTTGGTGTGGAAGAGTGGCTGGTGCGTGTGATAATGAAGATGTATGAGGATTCGCGAAGTTCGGTGAGGGTGAAGGGTGTACTGAGTGATGAGTTCGCAGTCCGTGTTGGAGTCCATCAGGGTTCAGTGTTAAGCCCCCTCCTCTTTATTATGGTCTTGGAGGCGCTGTCTAGAGTTTTTAGAGGCGGACTCCCGTTGGAACTGTTTTATGCAGACGATTTAGTCCTAATAGCTGACAGTATGCAGGATGCTGAGGCCAAATTCAGAAAGTGGAGAGAGGGCATGGCGAGCAAGGGTTTAAGAGTCAATATTAACAAAACCAAGGTTATGCATTGTAGTTTGAGACGAGGCAATGTGGAAAAGAGCGGTGCATACCCATGTGCAGTGTGTGGAAAGGGAGTGGGCGTTAACTCAATTCAATGTAGCATCTGTCAATGTTGGGTACACCATGGGAGTAAGCGCTGTAGTAGAATAAAGGGGCCCCTGCCGAAGGATAAGTCAGAAATAGAGAAATTTGAGTGCGTAGTGTGCAAAGGCGAGCTTGTGTTAAGTGATGATCCTGTGGCTGTGAATTTTGGAAATGAGTCTTTGGAGCTGGTGAACAAGTTTTGTTACCTAGGAGATACCATCTCTGCCGGTGGTGGGGCCGAGGCTGCCACTGTTGCTAGAATTAGGTGTGGCTGGGGGAAGTTCAGAGAATTGATGCCAATCCTGACCATGAAAAGAATGCCTCTCTCCCTGAAGGGAAAGGTGTATGCCTCATGTGTTAGAAGTGCAATGACGTATGCCTCAGAAACATGGGCCGTTAAAGTAGAGGATGTCAACAGAATGGAGCGTAATGAGATGAGAATGGTGAGATGGATGTGTGGGGCCAGGCTACAGGATAGAATAACAAATGTTGAGCTGAGGAGACGTTTGGGTATAAAGAGTATTAGCGAGGTGATGCGTACAAGTAGACTGGGATGGTATGGACATGTGGAGAGAATGGATGAACAAAATTGGGTGAAAAAATGCAGGTCTGTGATTGTGGAGGGAGCTGCACCAAGGGGTGGACCGAGGAAGACCTGGGATCGGACTATACGCGCCGATCTCAAATCCAAGAACTTGACAAGTGAAGCAGCCCTTAACAGGGTTGCCTGGAACGCCGCCATTAGGACAAGAGACTGAAACTGCACTTATGTGTGGAACACTCATAAGAACATAAGAACATAAGAAAATGGGAGTCTGCAGAAGGCCGATTGGCCTAAGCAAGGCAGATCCCTGTCCCACACAACCCCAATTACAAAGCCCAATTATAGGCTCAACACTCTAATACCCTGAGGATCATCTTACCAAAACGGTTAGAGATTAACGCAGGATTACGGGGGTCTGCAGAGCGCTGATTGGCCCAACCCTGCTGATCCCCCTTCACACCCAACCCTTCTCGTCCATATGCTTATCCAATTTTATCTTAAAGCTCCCTATCGTTTTTAATCCCACTATAGCACCTGGTAGTCCATTCCACCCATCTACAACTCTGTTACCAAACCAATATTTGCCTATATCTTTTCTGAAACGAAATTTATCTAATTTGAAATTAATTAATTAAATTAATTTTTGTCTTAAAATTTTATGTATGTATGTATGTATGTATGTATGTATGTATGTATGTACATACAGTATACTGTATTGCTATATGAACCTTTGGTATAGGCCCCAACACTTTGGGGATTTTTTTTGATTAAGGTGTGTGTTTGCAACCATATTTATTGACTGTGTTATATGCTTTTATCATACTCCTTAATCAGTCCTTAATACTCCAATTCTTGTTCCCTTTACTACGGTACTAATTAAATACAGAAAACGTTGATTAGCAGAGAGGGAGGCGAGTGTTTCATGTGGAAGGTAATGTATGTTTAACGGCAATGGCAAAAGTGAGGTTGGTCCCAGTGAATAATTGATACCACAGATAAACACTCACACCAGCGCAAGAATGTATACCAGAGTATCGGGACTTCGGGACTCTTACTGAAATGTAACTAAGGAATAATATGATTAAAGATAAAGAGTGTATTGTTTCCCCTCTCGTCATTATGACCAGATTAATTGATAAATTGCAGAAATATAGGGATACAATGCATACTCGTATGAAGTTAAATACTTCTGTAATCATAATGTACAAACTACAGTAATTAAGAATTATATGTTGATAATATATGTAACAGAAGCCCAGCAGATGCTGATGAAGGCTTCATTAACCTAGCAGCTGCGACATTCCGGCGGGAAGCAGGATTAAGAAATGTGTACAAAAACCGCCTAGGCGGCTGAAAATTGGATAAGGAATTGGTTTACATGGTAATTTTCAATACCAATCATTATAATACACTTACACCTCACACACCTTGATTATAGTGGAGGCGGTGGTCGAGCTCTGGGATCATCCCTTAATTAACCCCAGAAATATAGACTACCGATTGATAGCAAAGAGAGGGAGGCAAGAGAAATTCCACCCTCACTTCCTCTACTCGCTCACTAACTCCCGACTTGCTTATACCGGTACCGTCATTCGGGGTGACTTCGGACCTAATTGACCTAATTTTAAGCCTAACTCAATAGGTAAAGCCTTAATAATGCAATCTTTTGCATCTATATGTATAGCTTAGAAACGTAGAATAATCTTGTGTACAGTGGAAAAATTATAGGCCTTTGGCTTAATTATAACTAATATTTATAATGGTGTCCGAAGTCATCATCGATATGAGGTGACTTCGGACTGGGGTAAGGTGACTTCGGACATTAATGGTTTTCCCCTTTAAATCTGAGTGTGTGTATTGAACGACGGCTTCGGACAATGCAGAGGCGACTTCGGACACAAGACGGAGTTTTAAAAAAAAAATACAAACTGAAATGCTTACATTTGTAGCCCTTAGAGTAGCATATACATTAGATTCCAAGTTTCTGTGCATTTTAGCACCTTCATATAAATTGTTATGTATTCTCAATAACAAAGCAATTATATTATTATCACTAATGCATTCAGGTACCGTATGTATAGGCACTTTTCTAATACAAAAAAAATATAATTAATTCATTCAAATTACACATAATGACTCCTTGAAAACGTATTTCACACTTGTGACCAAACTTCTAAAAAAAATAATACTGATATCATTAAAGCTTAGCAATAATATCTTAATGACTGCATATTAAAGGAATACTAATGGCACACAGCCGACTAGATGCCATCTTGGCTAATTAATGGCCCGAAATACTAATTAACCCTTTCAGGGTATATACCTTAAACTAATCATAATATGAAATAAAAAGGACCTTACAAAAAATATAACTTTGTATCACATTATTGCCTCTTTCCTTATTCATCCCCCCTCTCTCACTTGGCCCCGCCCTCTACCACCTCTCGCTCTCGATATCGATCTCTCTCCCACCCTTCTGGCCCCGCCCTCCCCTGGCCCCACCCTTCTCCTGGCCCCGCCCTCTCCCGGCCCCACCCTCCCCTGGCCCCGCCCTCCCCTGGCCCCACCCTCTACCACCTCTCTCTCTCTCTCGCTTTCTCTCCCACCCTTCTCTTGGCCCCACCCTCTCTCGCTTTCTCTCCCACCCCTCTCTCCCACCCCTCTCTCTCTCACTTTCTCTCCCCCTGCTCGCTCGCTTTCTCTCTCCTCTCTATAGCTCTTCAACCCTCTCTATTTCTCTCTCTCTCTCTATTATTTTGGCCATTTATTTACATTAACACTGAACAGCATTCTGCACTTCTTGTCTAGTATTGATTCTGGCAGGATTTGTACTATCTCACCCTTGTCTATATCACTGTAATCATCAATAACTGGGTTAATGAAGACGTTACTTGTGCCCTTCACATGCTTTAGGAAACGAACATGTATTTCTGGTAGAACCTTTACTATGACTGCAATATAATGTCGATGTTTCTTCTTACCATCAAACGGAACTTTAACAATAACCAGCAGGTTTACTATGTTTCCCTTATATATAGTCATGTAAGGTGCTCTTACTTAACTTCCACTTTTTAGCAGCCTCACGTACACTCATGTTCTACTTTCGTATATCATCTTTTGCTTTCTTTAATTTGTCTTGACATACATGACTGTTGTATTTCCTTTTCTCGTTGTGTGGCTTTGGTTTATATATCCATGGCATTTTTACTCCTGTGAATGAAAAGAAATGTAATATGATACTCTTACCTGGTTAAACCTTACACAGCAAACATCCACCAAATCATGTCAACATCTGACACCTTACTCAGTCTTAAGCATCCTTTAATTGGCGTTACTCAAACGGGAGCAAGATGACAGATGATAAGAACATAAGAAAATGGGAGTCTGCAAAAAGCCGATCGGCCCATACAAGGCAGATCCCTGTGATGACATGATTCGACAGATGCTCGCTATGTATGGCTAGGTAAGAGTACCATACACTTAGGTACTAATTGTTGTTCATATTGGAAGGACCTTGTAACTAATATTAGATGTCCGATGTCACCTCATGTCCGAAATCACCCCCAAACTATGTCCGAAAACACCCCAATAAATCTGGAAAACAATAAAAGTAAATTGTTAGGGCTATAGGCTGTGTATTATGAACTTTGGGGAAAGAGTTACTGTGTGTATGGTCTCGCAGATAATTGGAGTACATTCTGGTGTAGGTTAATTGTCTTCCTCACATCCCATTAATTATGCTCAGTAGAAGTTTGACACACTTACAAAAACATGTGTTTTCTTTGTTACATATTCACAAATATTTACCACAAATTAAATTAATTAATTTAAATTATTAGTTCATCCTACATATAGTTACAACATTCCTCTTGAATGCTACACATCTATTTTTCAAAACCAAACTCCTCTTCTCTCTATTTTTATTTGTTTTACTTTTGATCCAAAATGTCCGAAGTTGTCCACTTGTCCGAAGCCACCCCAGATGACGGTACCTTACCTTATGGCTTTACGTACCCGGTACTTTATTATTTCCCTAATCCTAATTTCTGGGTCCTAATTCTTCACATATGTTCAGTTATGAAATAGTTATTACAGTACATGTCTATCCATCTATCTATTGCCTGACGCCGTGATCCCCGAAGGGGTGGCCACGAACAAACCGCCCCAATCCGAAGCTGTTCGTTAATTTTTTGTTGCTTAAGTATTTTTCACGGGTGGGGGTCGCAAACCCACCGACCCAACCTCTTTAGTCGCCTCTTACGACACGCAGGAGGCACGTGGGGCATATTCTAATCCCTTACCCCAGGGTACAGTACATGTACATTCATTTTTTGTTACCAATAGTTTACATAAACTGTACAGTAATAATAACCCTTAGTATTTTCCAACCTTTATCATGTTCATAATCTTGATGGCATAGTCGGCATCCTCCTCGCCCATAAACTCAACAAAGCCATATCCCTGGTGCTGTTGAGTGACGCGGTCCTTAGGCATGTGTACATTTACCACCGGGCCCGCCTGGACGAACAACTCCCACAGTAACCCCTCTGACACCTTGTCGTCCAGACCACCCACGTATATGGTGGCATCTAGGAAAAATAAAGAATGAGTTAAATCGGTAATTATAGGGAATAGGCTCGCACCCTTATTGTTCATGTTTTTCCTCCAGATTTTGAGAAATGAGTGTTTTCATGGTCTTACAGTAAACCCTCGCTCTTTCGTACTTCACTCTTTCGGAATTCCAAGGCTTTCGGACAAGCATTTCAATTCGACCTCATGGTTCAGCCTTTCGGATTTGTCCGAAAGGCTGAGAAAAATTATTTTGCATTCGGACCGAAGAGCCGAGTTTCGGCCTTATATATATTATATATTATATTTTTCAATTCCATTGCATTAGAAATAATTCAAAGATTGCAAAAAGTCCAAATAAGACATAGTTATGTTAATGTATAAGGGAGTTACGTAGACGCATTAGAGAGATAGATAGATAGAAAGAAAGAGTTACAGAGGGGGAGTGAGCGATAAACACGAACTATTATGAGACGGACTTAATTGGTTCTGAAAAGACAAAGGAGACTTTTATATTGACTCTTTTTCATGTTATTATTTGTGTGCTAGAAGGATAATATTGTTTTCAATGCCATTGCATCAGAAATTATTTATAGATTACAAAAGTCCAAATAAGACATAGTTATGTTAATGTATAAGGGAGTTAGTTAGATGCATTAGAGATAAATAGATAGAGAGAGAGTGGCTAGGGGCGAGCGAGCGATAAAATACTAACATATACGAGACGGACTTATGTTTCTGAAAGACAAAGGAGAATTTTTTATTTACTCTCTTTTTCATTTTATTATTTGTGTATTAGAAGGGTAATATTGTTTTCAATTCCATCGTATTAGAATTGATTCATAGATTAAAAAAAAGACCAAATAAGACATAGTTATATATATGTATAAGGGAGATAGATGCATTATTTCAGACATTCGGACAAGTCCGAATGGCTGAAGTGTGAGTTCGGACTTGGCCCTTTCGGACTTTTGACTCTTTCGGACAGGGGTCTCCCCCAATTAGTCCGAAAGAGCGAGGGTTTACTGTAGTTATAATTCCAATGTGGGATACACGATGGGTTGAGAGGGGTCTTTGCCCCCATGAATAATTGAAATCGTCATCTATTTTGCCAGCAGGGGGTAAATATCGATTATACTGCATAAAGAAGGCGTTTGAAAACAGTGAGGATGTCCGAAAGAGCTCTGAGATTGATTATAATGGGCGTTTTTTCTATTAATATCAGGTTTTATAAATGTGATCAAAATTATTCTCCCACAGTGGATTATACATGAGTACAGTATAAGGATTTCATAGACCTACATTGTCCCTAATAAATTATGTATAATAAGGCTACGATTATTTTAAACGACACTACCGCAGCGTTATGAGAAACAATTTATTAGGGAAAATAGGCACCAATAGATTCGTCATATTTTTCTCCATGGAGGATTTTCGTTATCGACAAATTGAAAAAATACCCACTTTACAGACAAATACACTAAAAATCTAAGTCAAAGATGTCAAACAGCATAATACAACATAATACTAGGATAGGTTAGGTAAGGTTGTTGGGTTAGGCTAATGTCCTTTCAATGGGGTAGCCTATAGCCTAGTAAACACTAGGATAGTGGTGATGGGCTTGTCTGTCAGAATGAGAAGTTGAGAACTGAGCGATCTCTGCCATACCCATGGCTTACTTTGACCGTTCCTTTTACTTATATATTTTCTAGATCTCAAGTGACGGCATCTCTTCCGTGGATTGACCTCCCAATCTACCAAGATTGGAAGCCTTCTTCTTCTTCTTCTTCTTCTTTTGAACCCGCCCGCAGACCGCGTAGATCCACAGGGCTGACCTTTGTATCGGTACTGGCTCAGAAACGTTAGTAAGAGGGAAAGTTTAGAGTAGAAGGATAGTAAAGAGACAGTTTCTTAGACCTACCTATCACATCCCCCCCCCCCCCCCCCAGCCTACCCATTTCTCTTCCTCCATATCTTTTCTAGTATCCTCTTCATCATCTCCATGTCTTGCGTTTCCATAAATTGTGTTTACCCCAGCAATGCCCCTACCCCTCTGTCGTCTCTCTGCTTTAATTCTTCCCACCCCATTTCCCCAACTATATTCCTC
Organism: Lithodes maja; assembly: GCA_037953745.1. Taxonomy (NCBI): domain Eukaryota; kingdom Metazoa; phylum Arthropoda; class Malacostraca; order Decapoda; family Lithodidae; genus Lithodes; species Lithodes maja. The sequence continues at coordinate 1,945 of JBAKBP010029878.1, read as the reverse complement.
ATGTATCTTTCCAACTCGTTTCTCTCCTCATCATATTTTGTACACTCCGTTATTATGTGTTCTATGTCCTCGACTATTGGGTCTCCTCCCATTTCGCATTGATTACAGTGCGGTCCCATTCCGTTCCATCTCCTTGTTCTTTCATTTGTTTCTAGGAATCTAGGGATCCTGTCCTTGCTTTAACCCTCCAGCCCCGGGGGCTATAGCTTACGACTGTACTGCTGTACCGGGGGTTTTGAGGATTTTTGGCCTATGTTAACTACTCTGTAAATGAATGAATATTGCATGTAATGTTGTGAATACAAAAAAATAATGTTCCACAAACCTTCCTCTGTCGAATGGCGTTGAGTAGAGGTCTCTAGCCCCTCTGGTTGCATAATGGTGAGCGCGGGAAGACGAGTGCTTTTTTATGCGGGAATTTCCTCCCGCGTCCGAAAGCGTCGGCCCGCCATGGCTACGACGCACCTAGCCGCTCGCCGCGCCAAAGTATTTATCTCCCTTAGACGATTTTAGTGTTTGATATTGAGAATGTGATGTTTATTTGATATTTTCTAGTTATTTTGAGGCCAATTATATAAAATATGTTTATTAGGGTATCAATTTCACTGATATTGGTAATTTTCACTCGATACCGTACATTTTATTAGTAATTGAGGTATGTTATTGTTGTATTAGGCACTGATTATTCGTTATCACAGGTGTTTATTATACTTTGGCCATCAAATATTAGGTCTTGTGTCACTTTCACTTTGACAAATATGCTTTAGAGAGTGTCACTGTCACTGATAATGCTCATTTTCACTCGATACCGTACATTTTATTAGTAATTGAGGTAGGTTATTGTTGTATTAGGCACTGATTATTCGTTATCACAGGTGTTTATTATACTTTGGCCATCAAATCTTAGGTCTTGTGTCACTTTCACTTTGACAAATATGCTTTAGAGAGTGTCACTGTCACTGATAATGCTCATTTTCACTCGATACCGTACATTTTATTAGTAATTGAGGTAGGTTATTGTTGTATTAGGCACTGATTATTCGTTATCACAGGTGTTTATTATACTTTGGCCATCAAATCTTAGGTCTTGTGTCACTTTCACTTAGTTATATGATTTGTAAACGTTTTATATACAATTTATTGTCTTTTTTCACTGATTTATATATTTCTATAGGTTCTAATCATATGAATGTCACTTGGTATATACATATGTGTCACTTTCACATATTATTATGGTGGAATTGTATTTGTATCAATTTTCTCATAATACTTGACTTTTTTATTATAATACATTGGTTTTCTTCCACTTTTTGCCTATATATAATTATAGTGTACATATTGTCATTTTATTTGGCAATTTCAGTATGATTATTAGAACTCCAGCTTGGTGTGGTAAGCAGCGAAGCACCCTACAGCACAGAGTGCCACCTTGCACTCCACACACTCCGTGGTTGACTTTTTACCTGGGTGCGGCCTCACCCTGCTGTGGTAGCAGACATGGCACCGCTTCTGATTTGTTCTTCCTGCTGCATTCTGAGGAAAGAAACCAAGCTGGTGCCTAAGCAGGTATGGAGCAGACTGCAAGCGGTCGATAACGGCGGGCCCAGGATGTGCCACTGCCCTCTGTGGCGTAGCATACTTCTCCAGGAGCTCCGTCAACACCTGCTTTTGGAACCTCCGCAGGCTATTGAACTTCAGGGGTGGGTTCTCATTCCGAAGCCTGTATATATTATAGGCATTCAGAACTGACATGTCCACCATATGCAGAAAGAACTTTTTGTACCATCTGCACGAGGTACGCAGGCAGTCAATGAAGCCTATCTGCATGTCGGACTTGTCCACCAGCCTCATGTTAACGTTGTAGTCCAGGACAGCATCGGGCTTGGTCACCCTGGCCTGGGTGCGGCGATCCACCTTGCCAGTCTCCACCATTTCCCCCTTGTGG
>JBAKBP010029877.1:0-26520 GCA_037953745.1 Lithodes maja | reverse complement strand
CTTTGACGATATATATATATATATATATATATATATATATATATATATATATATACAGTATATATAGATACATAGATTAATAGAAAGATAGATTAATAGATAGATAGATATAAATAGACAGACAGACAGTGGGGAGATTGTAGGCACCAATCGATCCGGGCTAGACCCAGGTGAGGTTATAGGCATATGATAAAGAGTCCCTGGAACTCCTGTTTCATCTCTTACTGATTTTCTTTGTGCCTCATTTACACTGAGAGCAATCCAGCTAGCTCTCACAAACACCTCCTCCTCCTATCCACTTCACTACACTAAACATGCACACCACACTTCATTCCTCCACACCAAAATTAAAACAAAACAAAATAATGAATTCTAGCCCAGCCTCGGAGTCCCCAGGGGGGGGGGGGGACCATAAATGCCCCCTCACCCGACCGACCATCCCCTGACGACCCCACACAATTACCTGGACCTCGGCCTGTTACTCTTTCTATTAATTTCTGCAACATTCACGGACTTTCCTCTAACTTTCACTCTGTTGAGCACCATCTCTCCTCCTACAAACCTGATCTTCTCTTCCTCACCTAAACTCAGGTGTCTGTAGCAACATCCAGCAACCCCTTCTCTGTATCCTCCTACTTTCTCTATCCTAGTTTCAAAGCCAAAGGCGGATGTTGTGCATATGTGCACAACAAACTCACTTGCTCTCGTGTTCCCGACTTCGACTCCTCTGAATTCTCAACTTTATGGCTCAAACTTTCCTGTCATTCTCTTACTAAATATTTCTGTGCTGTCTATCTTTCCCCTAACTCTACCAACTTTCCCAAATTCTTTGACTATCTAAACTCTACAGTGGAACACATTCTATCCATTTCTCCTTTCTCAGAAATATCCATCTTAGGAGATTTCAACGTTCACCACCACCAATGGCTCTCCTCTCACACTACTGAACCACCTGGTGAACAAGCCTACGTCTTTTCTATCCTAAATGACCTAGAGCAGTTAGTTCAGCAACCCACCCGTATCCCGGATCGCATCGGAGATCGGCCCAACATTCTTGACCTGTTTCTAACTTCTAACTCTTCTTCTTATACTGTCGATCTTTTCTCTCCTTTGGGCTCCTCCGACCATAAACTTATCTCCGTCACCTGTCCTATCTCTCCAGTACGGCCACCCGATCCTCCTAGCCGCCGGCGCTTGTGGCACTTTGGCGCTGCCGACTGGGAGGCTCTTCGGCAGTACTTCTTTGATTTCCCATGGAATTATTTCTGCTCCATGGCCGAGGACCCTCGGAGAGTGCTGAACGCATTACCGAGGTAATCCTATCGGGCATGGAAGCATACATTCCATTCTCTTTCTCTCAGACTAATGCTAAAAAATCTTGGTTTACTCACACCTGTTCTACTGCTGTCCGCAATAAGGAGGAAGCATTCAAACGGTACCGACGCCTTAAAACTCAAGACTCTCATTCTTCATATGTTTCTGCCCGGAATCAAGCCAAATCTGTTCTTCGACTTGCCAAACACTCTTTCATCAATAATAAATGCACTGAACTATCCAAAAACCTCTCCAACAATTTCTCTTCCTTGTCTTTCCCTCCCCTTTCCCACTCTGATGGCACAACCATCACTTCTTCCTCTGACAAAGCTAAACTCTTCGCTCAAACTTTTGCTAGAAACTCCACCTTGGATGATTCCGGTGCTATTCCTCCCTCTCCGCCCTCCTCTCTCTTACTTATGCCTAATATCCTAATCTCTTCTAAAGATGTACTTTCTACCCTCTCTGGGCTTAACACTAATAAGGCGTACGGTCCGGACGGTGTTCCTCCTGTTGTTCTCAAAAACTGTGCTTCCGTGCTGACTCCCTTCCTAGGCAAACTCTTTCGTCTCTGTCTATCCTCTAACGTCTTCCCTTCATGCTGGAAGTTTGCTCACATTCAACCTGTCCCAAAGAAGGGTGACCGCTCTCAACCCTCCAACTATCGTCCAATTGCTCTTATCTCTTGTCTTTCTAAAGCTTTTGAAACTATTCTTGCTTCCAAATTTCTTAAGCATTTCTCTTCTCATAATCTGCTCTCAGATCGCCAGTATGGCTTCCTTAAGGGTCGCTCTACTGGTGATCTTCTTTCATATCTTACTAACTCTTGGTCATCCTCCTTTCGGGACTTCGGTGAGACTTTTTCTATTGCACTAGACATATCGAAAGCCTTCGATAGAGTCTGGCATAAATCTTTAATTTCTAAACTACCCTCCTTCGGTTTCTATCCCTCCATCTGTGCCTTTGTCTCTAATTTCCTTTCCGGCCGTTCCATAGCCGCGGTTGTGGACGGCCATTGTTCACTTCCTCACCCTATAAACTCCGGTGTTCCTCAGGGCTCTGTCCTATCTCCTATTCTCTTTCTAATTTTGATAAATGATCTCCTTAACTGTACCTGAATTCCCATCCATTCATATGCAGACGACTCAACCTTACACTACTCCATTAGTTTTTCAGAATGCCCCAGCCAGCAATCCCTCATCGACAAACGTAATGAAGCCATAGAACTCTTAAATTCTGATCTAAATACAGTACTATTTCCAATTGGGGCAGAGAAAACCTTGTTAACTTTAATGCTTCCAAAACCCAATTTCTCCATCTATCTACCCGTCAGGATCTCCCAGCGGACTTCTTCAACAATACAAAAATCAACCCTTCATCTTCTCTCAATATTCTTGGTGTCTCTTTTTCTTCTGCTCTCATTTGGAAGGACCATATTACCAGTCTTGCTAAGGCAGCCTCCCAGAAGCTGGGTGTGCTCAACCGCCTTAGGGGGTTCTTTTCCCCTGCACAGCTTCTTGCTCTGTACAGGGGCATAGTGCGCCCTTGTATTGAGTATTGTTCACATGTGTGGGGAGGGTCCTCTCACACCGCTCTCCTAGACAAAGTTGAAAGGAAGGCCTTTCGTATCATTAACTCCCGTCCACTCACCAACTCTCTGCAATCTCTCTCTCTCCGCCGCAATGTTGCATCTCTCTCGCTATTCTATCGCTACTATAATAATCAGTGTTCCTCAGAGCTATCCCAGTGCATACCACCTCCTTTACGTAGGGCACGTGGTACCCGTCTTGCAACTCAATCCCACCCCTACTCTGTGCAACTCTCCAACCCAAGAGTGAAACGTTACTCTCAAACTTTCTTCTACTCAACAGCTGAGCTCTGGAACTCTCTCCCAGAATCAGTCTTTCCCTCTTCCTATGACTTAAATTGCTTCAAACTCCGTGTGTCCAGGCATTTTGGCTCGAACGTCCCTTGATTTTGGCCCTGTCACTCTTTCAACTATGGGGGAGGCACTCGCTATAGGCAGTTATGCCTTTTGCCTCCCTCAATCACATAGAAGAAAAAAAAAAAAAAAAGACAGACAGCCAGACAGAGGTTCTAAAAATTTGCATAAGCATATATATTTTTACTTAAATATTTCGCGCATAACTCCACTCAAACTCGAAAACAAATTGCCTAACAACTTTCCACTGCATAAAACTTTCTCAAGATTATTATAAAATGTCTTCGTCACCCGCCAAGACACCCTTAGCGTGGGTTTAAGGGAGGAGGGAGTTGCTTTTGCTCCCTCATGTTTAGTCCCAATAATTTTGAGATTTTATGACGTTTGTTCCATTAGTTTGGTGATGTTTAGACCTTTCGCCCCATTTATTTGTCAATATAGAGACCTTTCGTGCCATTTTTCCTGGCGAGTGATAGCAAGTCTGTAATTCTAGAAGGAACCGGCCTTCGGCCGGTAAAATTTTCTTCCGAAAAATGTACAAATGCATTTTGGGAGAGGTGTCTTGTGTGTGTGTGTGTGTGTGTGTGTGTGTTTTTTTTTTTTTTTTTTTTTTTTTCTAGCAAGGTTACTATAAAATCAATAAATACATAAATAAATACACCGGAAAATAACCACTACCCCTTTAAAACACCCGCCAGATTTCACAGAAACATATTTTTACATTGGTTTTACATTTTTGGTGAGAGAGGATCGGAGGGAGTGGGAGAGGAGAGGGGAGGAAAGGAAGAAGGGGAGGAGTAGGAAGAGAAGAGGGATGAGAGTCGGAGAAGAAGAGGGAGGAAAAGAAAAGGGAGAGAAGAAGAAAGAGAAACAGAAGGAAAGAAGGAGGAGAGAAGAAGAAGGCAAGAAGAAAGAGAGAAGAGGGAGGAGGAGAAGAGGAGAAGAAGGAGGAGAAGAGGGACGAGGAGAAGAAGGAGGAAATAAGAAGGAGAGCAGGAGAAGAATAAGGAGGAGAAGAAAGAGAAGGAAGAGAGCAGATGGAGAAGGAGAAAGAGAAGGAGAAGAAGGAAGATAAGAAGGAGGAAAAACTAAAATTAAAGAAAGAAAAGTTGCAGTTTGTAAGTCCTTTGTAGTCCTTTGTATACTCCTCCTTTTCCACTCACTTTTTCACTTCCTCCTTCTCCACCTCTTCTCCACTTCCTCATCCTCTTCTTCCTCTTTCTCCTCCACCTCTTCTCCACTTCCTCATCCTCTTATTCCTCTTCCTCCTCCACCTCTTCTCAACTTCCTCATCCTCCACCTCTACTCCACTTCCTCCTACTCCACCTCTTCCTCCTCCTCCTGCTCGGACAGGGCGCCACTAGCGCCATCTGTTGTTTTGTTTTGTTTGTAAACAAACGCTCTCTTCTTAGTTGATATAAAATCGTAGCCCCTAATTTTACCCATTACCTACTGTAGTAAGTATCAATTTAACTGCCTTGTATGTAAGTAAAGCTTTGCATATTAATTTGCTAATAAACAATATTGTGTACTAACTAACCTGCCTACAGGAACGAACGCCGACGCCATTTTGTAAAAAACTTTTTTGGGGGATTATACATATTAAATTCCAGGCAATTTTGTAGTAAATTTAAGTGCATTCATTTATCTTTTCCCCCTAGATATATTCTTGACTTTTTCTCCTCAGAGTGATTTTACTTTAAGCTAAGGGTGGTATTTGTACAAACTAACCTAGCCTAACCCAACCTGCCAAGCTTTTAACCTAATCCAAACCTAGCCTAGCCTATAGCCAGCCAATCTGTTGTTCTTATTAACTCTAGTAGATATTGCATTTAGTATCCTACTGTAGCTATATATATCTGTAATTTTAGTTGTTGCTTGCACGATCTTGTAGTAACCTTTGACTGATACATTTTGTTTTGTTTTATCTAAAAAGAGTAGGCTACAGTACAAAGGAAATCAAGCAACAACAGATCTAGTGACCCTTCTAGGTTGCTTGTCCTCCAAAACACTGAGGATCAAGTGTCCAAACAGTGGTTTAGAGTGGGTAAGGGAACATTGGAAAGGGAATTACTGCCCTGGAACTAATGTCCGTGGCAGGATTAGGAAGTTAGTAGGGGACAGATGGGTTAGTAACTGAGGGGGGGATAAAATAAAGTTATTCATTTACAAATGCAGTCAGTCGCGGGTTTGAAGCGAGATATTTGTCTAGGCGGAGTTTAAATGAATCAACGGTGATGCAGTCTATAACGTTTCGGGGAAGCCCATTCCACAAGTTGACAACTCGATTGAAGAAGAAATTCTTAGATTCGTGTAAGTTAAAAGATTTACCAATAATTTTGCAACCGTTTCCCCGCGTGTAATTAGATTGGTCGATAGTGAAGTACTTACTACAGTTCATATTGTCGATGCCTTTGATGATTTTGAACATTTGAATTAAGTCGCCTCTTAATCTGCGCTGGGTTAATGGAAATAGATTTAATTCTCTAAGACGCTCTTGCTCTTCGTATGGTTTGTTCTTTAGGCTAGATATCATTTTGGTAACTCTACGTTGAACTCGTTCTAGCTTGTTTATATCTTTTTGGTAATAAGGGCACCAGGATTGAACGCAGTATTCCAGAAGAGGGCGGACTAAGGAATTGTAAAGGGTTAGGATAACTTCTTTGGATTTATGCTCAAATGACCTGCCTATAAAGCCAATTATTTTGTTTGCCTTCTTAACAACTTCTGAACATTGTTCACTCGGTTTTAGGTTACTCGATATTGTTACTCCCAGATCGGTTTCTCTGTTTACATTCTTAAGCTGAGTGCCATTCATCGAATAGTTTGCTTTCTCATTTAGGTATCCGATATGTAGTACTTTACATTTATCCGCATTGAAACTCATTTGCCAAATTTGGGCCCAACATGACAATTTATCTAGATTGTGTTGCATATCGTCAACTTGTTCTTTTGAGAGTACGCTATTTGCAATTTTTGTATCGTCAGCAAATTTTGAGATTGTACAGGTGAGGCCCTCATCTATGTCGTTGATGTAAATTAGAAAGAGAATTGGTCCTAGTACCGATCCCTGGGGTACCCCGCTACTTACATTGGTCCATTTAGATGCCTTACCGTTTATGACTACTCTTTGCTTTCTGTCGCTGAGCCAATTTTCTATCCATTTCAACACACCGTCTTGTATTCCATGCGCTTTTAGTTTTAGCAGTAAACGTTTGTGGGGAACTTTGTCAAAGGCCTTTTGAAAATCAAGGTATATAATATCTACAGCTTTACTCTCATCGTAGAGGTTGAGGATATCGTGGAAGAAGTCTAAGAGGTTTGTTAAACAGGAACGTTTTTTACGAAAGCCGTGTTGAGTATCTTTAAGTATGTTATTTTCCTCTAAGTGATTTACGAGTCTGTCTCGTATGACCGTTTCTAGCATTTTACATACAACTGAGGTTAAGCTAATTGGACGATAGTTACTGGGTAGGGATTTGCTGCCTTTTTTGAATATCGGTGTTACGTTGGCTAGCTTCCACTGATCAGGCATAGTTCCAGACTGCAAGGATTTATTGAATAGTAATGTCAGTGGTTTGGAGAGCTCATCCTTAGCTTCCTTCAGAACTCTAGGCGAGATTGTATCAGGTCCAGGCGTTTTATTTACCTTGAGTTTATCTAAATAATTCAATACTTCTCTCTCTGTAACGGTGATATTGCTTAGAACATCTGAATTATCAATCTGAATCGGCGATGGTCTAGGGATATCACTGAGGTCTTCTGTTGTAAAAACTGATGCAAAGAAGGTATTGAGGGCATTACTCATTTGTACTTCGTCTTTGGTGTATTCTCCATTTTCATTGACTAACGGTCCAACAGTTGAAGTAACTACTTTTTTCTTTCTGATATAACTATAGAATTCTTTCGGGTTTGTTTTACTTTGATTCACAATATGTAACTCTAAGGTCTTTTTACTTTGCTTAATTAACTTTTTGGCTTTGCGTCGTAGCTCTACAAATTTCACCCGTTCTTCGTCATTTTGTGAGGATTTTAATCTATCATTAGCAAATTTTTTAGCAAGCAGGCAGTTTGAAATATCTTTATTCCACCATTTGGGCTTATTATTATGGCCTGGACGCCGAGTTTTCGATGGTATGCAGTCTTGCACTGCTTTTAGGTAAGTGGTTTCAAATAACTTCCAAGATGTATTTATGTTGTTATTGTTAATTAAAAAGCTCCAGTCAGTTTCTTTAAACATAGTTCTAAGTTTATGGAAGTTTGCTTTCTTGAAATTAGGGACTTTTTCGATGCTACTATTTGGTTCGTTACTAGTAAACTTTAAAGTGAAAGTTATCGTACGATGGTCGCTGTTACTGAATTCATCACCAACCTTCAAATTCTCTATTAATTCTTCTTTTGTTGCAAGTACAATGTCAAGAACGTTATTACCATGGGTCGGCGTTCGAACAAATTGATAAAGCGAACTCTCTTGCAAGTTCGTATACAAGTCATGTCCGGAGTGCGAAGTAAGAGTATCGCCCCATTTGGTCACAGGTAAATTAAAGTCGCCAAAAATTACGGTATCTTGTTTGTTACTTACATCTGCAATTTGTTCGTAAATTTCTCGGTCAGTTTGCACTGATTGAGCTGGAGGTCTGTATATTAATGCAAGTATTATTTTTGTACCTTTATTATTCTTTATTAGCACAAAAGATGCGTCGACGTTCACAATTTGAGGTTTTGACAAGAGGGTAGGGTTAAGACTTTCTTTGATATAAAGTAAAACGCCACCTCCATTTCGATTTATTCGGCTTTTCTCAAACATTACATAACCGGGAAGTGAATACTCTGCTAAAAAGTCTCTATCTTCTGTATTGAGCCAAGATTCTGTTATGCCAATCACATCATAATTTTCTGTAAACACTGTGACGCATGCCGAGTATGAGCATGCTGTACAGAACGCTCAGTCAGACCCCACTCTCGCTAGGATCGTCAGGGCAGGAACTTTGGCTGTAGTCCGTGTAGAGTTTCCTAACTCAGTTTATGTGAGCCGTTGTACTATAAGTATTATAATTATGTATTTTGTTTTCTTCTAAGTCAACGAGTTCTATTTTATATCATTAGATATAAGTATTGTGTGTGGGACTTATATATAATGAGGAGAAGAGAGAGAGTTATGTAACGACGGCCAGTGAGCGCGCCACGAGGTAGGTAGGCCTCCCTCCCTCCTCCCTCCTCCCTCCTCAAGCGCGTGGGAAATCCTTTGTCGATCCCAGATTGAGAGAGAATATGACGTAATGATTGTCAGTGGGCGGTCCTTAGTAGTTTGCGATATGCCGCTAGAGGGCCGAGTATAAAAAGGAGAGGTCCTCGCCACAATTCTTTAGAACTCATCAGGCAGAGCGACTTCTCATATCCCTTGCAACTATCCATATTCTTCCGACTGATGTGAACTTTCTCTACTCTCTGAACAGCCTATCTTCTTCTCTTCTCGTCCCTTTTTAACCCATGATCCCTTTGGTGCAGATTTAGTCAGCCAAAGTATTATCGCTTGAGTTCTCACGAGATATATGCCTGTTAGATAGCCTATTTTGGAAGGGATAACTAGAATAGGATTGATTGATGTTTGTTGCACTCGTATATGCATTTCCCTGTGTACGATTATCCATGTTCCTGTTTTCTGCTGGTTTAGGTAATGCTAGACTGGGATAAGGTTTCGGGAGTTGTGATTTCCTATGAGTACTAGGTTTTGGTTGAACCGGTACAATTGCAACGGAGACGTGGGAAGCCTAGGTGGTCTTTCTGACTGTGTACCTTGAGAGTTTAGCACTGTGTTGCGAGTGAGGGCTTTTGCCTCTGCCACCCAACACTGTGCTATCTCGTTTGCTTGACTTTGAGAGGATCGCCAGGAGAGAACCAGATACTAGTGATCTGGATCTCTCAAGAGAGCATCCCGTCAATTAACGTAATTTGGCCGCACAGTCTTAAGGACCTCGCTAGGCTACGAGCCGCTTGCTCAGCCATTGTTTCCTAACCTTAGATATCCCAGCTAGACTTTGCTCGACCAGCAGATACAGCATAGTATTGAAGCTTCTCCTTATGTATGTTATTGTTTATGCACTATTGATTTCATGTGTGGCACGCATAGCTACTTTAGAGATTAGTGGCCCACGAGCACAATCCTAGTAGGCTATTGCCAGTGCATTGTCGGAGTACTTCTTTTATATGTTTGCCATTTACTACTGTCTATTCTTATAATTCTTCTTATGTCAACTTAAAGCCTTTAATTGCCAGTGTGTTACTTATTGAATTGCTGTTCAAAATCCGATACTTACTTCTTACGAGTATTCGAGAAGCATCTAACTTTATCAGAAGATTCCTTGCTTGATGCTCGAGGACTATTGTTTAACGTAACGTAATAGTGCCGATCCGAAGTAGAGGGTGGAGGACTTCTTAAGTTCTTAGTCAAGGGTGGATTACTTCGGCTTCGGCCAACACTATTCTTTAGTGTTGTAGTACTTTCTTCTTTGTTTGATTGTTGACCAGACTAGATAACTCCCGTCTTGTTATTAGTCTGTTGTGTAAAACGCTAGTACCGAGTTCTTGTATACCCCGTTATAGCAGATAGAACTCTGGAGGGTAGTGGCGTTTTTTGTTCGGCTGGCAGTACTCTGGGGTTGGGATCGTGTGTTTCCGTTGTGGCAGCGAGCCATACTCGAGTCCTGTGTAAGAGCCCTAGTGTACCCGAGTGCCCGGTCGTAACAAATGGCGACCTTGCTTAGGATTTTGTGAACAGTATAATTTTTTGCAGAGTTGTACAACATTTGTTTGTTCGTACTTTAGCGTACATATTGAAGAATATTTTTTTTTGTAAGGCAATTAGGAGAGCATTTAAGAGACTCCAGTTAATTTAGTAATTAGTGCTTACATAAGGGAGTTTAACACTTTTGTCTCGAGAATTTTTTGTGAACTTCAGTATGTCGTGCCCTAGTACTGACGAGGAGCGAGAGATGCCATTTGAGGAGGTGCCGTTAGTAACTAGTGAGGAGGATGCTAGACTTTTTGTGAGTAAGCAGTACCATGTGACGGAGGGGAGGCTGACTGGGGTGGATATTTATGGCTTGCACCTGATAGCCAAGGTTTTGGGCAGATCCAGTGTAGTAGGGATGTCCAAGGGGGAGCTGATTTCCTGGGTGTTGCGTGGGCGACATGGGGTTTCGGAGGAGAGGGCGTTTGGGGGGGTTCCTCCCCAGATCCCCTCTCACTCGACTCCCACAGTGCCGTTCACTCAGTTGCCGGAGGTTAGCACTCTCCCACAGAGGGATGAGAATTGGAAGATTGGAGTGCCCTCGGGCGGTGCGTATGGTGGTTCCCCAGTTCTTGACCCCCCTCCTTCAGTAGTGGCAGCTCCCTCTTCCTGCCTGTCTCCAGATATGATATTTAGACTTGAGCTTGCTAAAATTGAGTCTAGGAAGTATGAGATTGAGGCTGAGTCTAGGAAGCAGGAGAAGGAGATTGAGGCTGAGTCTAGGAGGCAGGAGAATGAGACTAGGAGGCAGGAGAATGAGACTAGGAGGCACGAGGCTGAGCTTAGGTACGACTCAGAGAAATATTGTGCTCAAATAGATTTAGATAAGACTCGTGCAGAGTCGACAGGGATTCGGATGGGCCGTGAGGGCCAAGTAAGAGAACAGTCCTTGTCCCACTTAGTCAAGTTGGTGCCGGCATTTAGTGAAACTGAAGTCACAGAATTTTTTAATCGTTTTGAGAAGAAGTGTAGGGAGCATAATTGGCCTGAAGAGAAGTGGGCAGCTCTGGTCTCCTCAAGACTTACGGGTAAGGGTCTGAAGGCTTATGATGCACTGCCTTTAGAGTCTTGCATTGACTACCCAGAATTGAAGAGAGCTGTCCTACGGGCATACGAGTTGCAACCAGAAACATATCGATTGAAGTTTCGGGGTGTTACAAAGACTAGGGAGGCGACCTTTCTTGAACATGCCCGGGACTTAAAAGATGCACTTACAAACTGGACACGTTCTGAGAAAGCTGAGACGGCCGAACAGTTGACTGAGCTGTTTCTGCTCGAGCAGTTTTATAAGTGTACAGGTGCAGAAATGACTTTAACTATTAAAGAAAAGAATCCAAAAACTCTACAGGAGGCAGCTGAGATGGCTGACCTCCGGCTATCATTAATTCGTGGGTGCGGGTCTGCCCAGCGTAGTGAGGCAGGTAACAAGGGGCGTGACGCCCCACCCCCCCGAGTTAGTAATATATCTTATGCAAACAAGTACAAGAGTTACGATGCCAAGACTGACCACAAGACTAGCACCGTCCCATTTAAGAAGGGGCCGGGCCCTTCCCAGTACCAAGGGAAGCCCAAAGGGGAGTTAGAGTGTTATCAATGTCATAAAAAGGGGCACTTTGCAAGAGTCTGTCCTAGCAAACCACCTACAGCAGCTGTGTCTTTGGCCTGCAACATTGGTGTGTCTCTGAAGTCTTCTGAGTTTGCCCGGGGCAGTTCGTCAGAGGCTGAGGCACAGCCAGTGCAGAAGCACCTGGGAGGCTCGAACCCTGCTCAGGATGTTTTTTGCGACCATAGAGGACGGGGTTGCGTGATGTGGGCGGGGCGCAAGCATGGAGTAGAGGTCTTGCGTGATACAGGTGCTTCCCAGACTTTGATGAAAAACTTGACTGGCTACCCTATAAATGCGGCTCGGGTGGTAGTGGTGCAGGGTATTAATGCAACTCGGTCATACCCGCTGGTGCGGTTGGAGTTGGAGGTGGATGGTGTGGCACGTGAATTGGATGTTGGGATTGTGGAGAAACTACCAGTGGAGGGCGTCGACCTTCTTCTCGGCAACGACTTTGCAATGCCCGCTTCTGAGGTTCTACCCTTAGTCGTTGCCGAGAGGCCGGCCGACGTGAGTAGGGAAGAGCGAGAGTGGGTCGAGCGGTGCCAGGCACAACCCATGGCGTGTGCTGTCACCCGAGCTCGGGCAGCTAAAGTGTCACAGCCTAGTCCTCCGTCTTCAGACCAGCAGAGGAACGATCAACAGGAGGAGGCTAGAGCTGGAGTTGGTTTTAAGAGTTTTGACTCGGCGGCTCTCCTGGGTGATTCAGTATTAGCACCATTACTTAGTTCTGGAGTAGCCCCTGGGCCTGTCATCGAGAGTGACGAGGCTGGGCATGACGAGTCTCCACGACAGCAACGTTATGAACATCGAGAGAGACAGAGGGAGCATCCCAGTATCGGGGAGGGTCATGCATTGCTCCGGGAGCAGTTAGATCGCTTGGCACCCTCAGATATACGTCGGTTGCAGCTGGAGGACCCTGAGCTCCAAACGTGTGCTAATGGAGCTGTGGAGCTCGACGAGGACGGTGATGCACAGCCGGGAGATTTTTTTTATTTAGATGGCATCCTCTATCGGCGTTTTCAAGACCCTAACCGTAGCTGGAAAAAGGGGTCCGGAGTAGTGGACCAGTTGGTGGTGCCGCGGGAGTGCAGGGATAGCCTACTGAGTTTGGCGCATGACACACCGCTGGCAGGACATTTGGGGGTAAGAAAAACGGTGGCGGCTTTGGGGAAGTTGTTTTGGTGGCCGGGGATGAAGTCTCATGTGCAGTCATGGATAAACTCATGTGATATTTGTCAACGGGTCAGGAAACCAAACCAAGTTATTCCTAAAGCTCCGTTGCACCCTATTCCTGTAATTGGGCCACCTTTTAGTAAGATTGTTGTTGACATGGTTGGTCCACTCCCTCCCACAAAGGCTGGTAATAAATTTTTGTTAACCATCATGGATGTTGCCACTAGATACCCCGATGCATACCCCATGAAAAACGGCATGGCTAAGACGGTAGTCAGTAACTTGTTGTGGTACTTTTCAAGGTACGGGTACCCGGAGGAGATTCAGTCTGACCAGGGGTCCAATTTCACCTCCAATCTCTTTAAGCAAACAATGCAACAGCATGGGATACGGGCGGTGGTATCGTCAGCGTATCACCCTGAGAGCCAAGGGGTGCTTGAGCGGTGGCATGCCACCCTTAAAAGCATGCTCAGGTGTTATTGTGCTGACAACGGAAGAGATTGGGATCTTGGATTGCCGTATGTACTGTTTGCTGCTCGGGAAGTGCCTGGTGAGAGCCTGGGATTTAGTCCAAACGAGCTGATTTTTGGACACCGCGTCAGGGGCCCCCTTAATATGCTGCGGGAAATTTGGGAAGGAACTGTGCAGCCTTGTTCCTTGTTAAAGTATGTGTTTGAAAGCCGTGAGCGCATGCTTAAGAGTCTGGAGATGGCAGGTCGGAATTTAACAGGATCACAAGCTTTAATGAAGGACAGGTATGATCGCAAAGTGAAGCTCCGGAAGTTCATTGTAGGACAAGAGGTATTAATTTTGTTGCCTTTGGTTGGTAACCCCTTGTCTGCGAAGTATACTGGACCCTATAAAATTGTGGAGAAAATTTCGGACCTAGATTACCTTGTTGCCACTCCAGACCGGAGGAAAAAGAACCAGTTATGTCACGTGAACCTGATAAAAGAGTATGTGAGGCGCCCCTCTGAGCCTCTCACTGTCCCTGTGTTGGCTTGTTGCGGCCGTGGTGGAGAAGGAGAGGGGGACAGTCAAGCTTCAGAGGAGGATAGCTGGGATCACCATGTTTCAGCGGATCAGTGGGCGGGGAACTCGAGCCTAAGGGCTGACGAGGCTATAGCTCATTTGCCTGAGCCGCAGTTTGAAGCTATCCGTCAGTTGCTCGGTTCATACCCCACTGTATTTGCTGAACACCCAGGCCTCACTACTCAGGCTATGCATGATGTTGACGTGGGGGACCATCTACCCTTTAAGTCAATCCCGTACCGTGTGCCCCCCATAAAACTACCCGCTCTGAGGGATGAGTTGGAGTATATGCTCGGTAGAGGGTTGATAGAGAAAGGCACCGTTAAATGGACTTCCCCCGTAACACTGCAGCCTAAGCCAGATGGCAAGGTACGCTTCTGTATTGATTTCCGTAGGCTAAACGGTTTGACTCCAACTAACCCATATCCTCTTCCTCGGGTTGATGATAGTGTTGATAAAATTGGTAATGCTCGGTTTTTGTCTAAAGTAGATTTAGTAAAAGGTTACTGGCAAGTACCTTTGTCCGAGCGTGCTAAAGAGGTATGTGGTTTTGTGGTGGACGGGAGTACTTACCGGTGTAATGTTATGCCCTACGGACTTAAGAATGCACCAGCAACGTTTCAGAACCTGATGAATGAAATTGTCAAGGACATTCCAAATTGCACCGTATACTTGGACGATGTAATCATTTATGATGACGACTTTGAGAGCCATTGTGAGCACCTGGAGACCTTGTTCCGGAAACTTAGTGAAGCAGGTCTGGTAGTAAATTTGGCAAAGTGTGACTTCGTAAAAGCCACTGTGCAGTACCTTGGGTTTGTAGTGGGAAGGGGACAGGTGTGCCCTCCTCAGAACAAGGTACAGGCTATCAATAAATTTCCGCACCCAACCACCAAGAAGCAGATTATGAGATTCTTGGGTATGATAGGCTACTACAGACGCTTTATAAAAGGTTACTCCACGGTGTTGGCACCTCTCACAGATTTGTTATCTGAAGACAAAAAGTTTTTGTGGGCGCCTGAGTGTGAAAAGGCTTTTAATTTGGTGAAGCATTTGCTGTGTACTCACCCGATACTCAGGGCCCCAGACTTTAACAGGCCTTTTCAGCTGGCAACAGATGCTAGTGGTGTAGGGGCTGGTGCCGTCTTGCTACAGACAGACAATGAAGGTGTGGAACACCCAGTAAGTTTCTTTTCTAAGAAGTTCAATGCTGCACAAAAGAACTATTCTACAATAGAAAAGGAATTACTGGCGATTGTGCTGTCGCTCAGGCACTTCGAGGTGTATGTTCCAGCCTATGGCCCAGTCGTGGTTATCTACACTGATCATCACCCTTTGAGATTCCTAAATCAATTTCACAATCGCAATATGAGACTGACCAGGTGGTCTTTGATGTTGCAGGAGTATAACCTGGACATCCGTCGTATTGCGGGATGTGACAATGTGATCGCGGATTGTTTATCGAGGGTAGATGATCAGTCGTAGGCTATCACAGGTGTATGATCCCGGAGAGATTGACACACGGGTAGCCTCCTGCTTTAGTTTGAGTAGTATTTTGCGCTTGGTGCTTGTTGGCTCGCGGTTGTAGCCCAGCGTATTGGGTCGTAAAGCAGGAGTTGAGCGTTTGGTATAGAAGAAAAAATAGGCTGCCCTTATAGTGCAGCCGGAAAAAACATATTAAAATATAAAAATCATAAAAAAACTCTTTCTTTTGTTATAGATAATTGTATAAGTTTGTCATAGCCTATAGAGTTTGAGTAGTCCACGAACTATCAAACGGCTGAGCTGCTGTAAGCTCGCTCTGGGAGCATGATATTATGTCTTTTGCTATTGTTTGGAGGAGTTATGAAATGTGAATTTTTTTTTATAAGATGTGTTTTAGTGATAAACTCAGCGTTGTTTTAGTGCCATGCGGTCGCTGGGTGTGAGGGGTTTGATGAGGTTCTGCGTGTCAGATTTTAGCTCAGGGTTGAGCAGGTAAAATCTTGGGGGAGGTGTGACGCATGCCGAGTATGAGCATGCTGTACAGAACGCTCAGTCAGACCCCACTCTCGCTAGGATCGTCAGGGCAGGAACTTTGGCTGTAGTCCGTGTAGAGTTTCCTAACTCAGTTTATGTGAGCCGTTGTACTATAAGTATTATAATTATGTATTTTGTTTTCTTCTAAGTCAACGAGTTCTATTTTATATCATTAGATATAAGTATTGTGTGTGGGACTTATATATAATGAGGAGAAGAGAGAGAGTTATGTAACGACGGCCAGTGAGCGCGCCACGAGGTAGGTAGGCCTCCCTCCCTCCTCCCTCCTCCCTCCTCCCTCCTCAAGCGCGTGGGAAATCCTTTGTCGATCCCAGATTGAGAGAGAATATGACGTAATGATTGTCAGTGGGCGGTCCTTAGTAGTTTGCGATATGCCGCTAGAGGGCCGAGTATAAAAAGGAGAGGTCCTCGCCACAATTCTTTAGAACTCATCAGGCAGAGCGACTTCTCATATCCCTTGCAACTATCCATATTCTTCCGACTGATGTGAACTTTCTCTACTCTCTGAACAGCCTATCTTCTTCTCTTCTCGTCCCTTTTTAACCCATGATCCCTTTGGTGCAGATTTAGTCAGCCAAAGTATTATCGCTTGAGTTCTCACGAGATATATGCCTGTTAGATAGCCTATTTTGGAAGGGATAACTAGAATAGGATTGATTGATGTTTGTTGCACTCGTATATGCATTTCCCTGTGTACGATTATCCATGTTCCTGTTTTCTGCTGGTTTAGGTAATGCTAGACTGGGATAAGGTTTCGGGAGTTGTGATTTCCTATGAGTACTAGGTTTTGGTTGAACCGGTACAATTGCAACGGAGACGTGGGAAGCCTAGGTGGTCTTTCTGACTGTGTACCTTGAGAGTTTAGCACTGTGTTGCGAGTGAGGGCTTTTGCCTCTGCCACCCAACACTGTGCTATCTCGTTTGCTTGACTTTGAGAGGATCGCCAGGAGAGAACCAGATACTAGTGATCTGGATCTCTCAAGAGAGCATCCCGTCAATTAACGTAATTTGGCCGCACAGTCTTAAGGACCTCGCTAGGCTACGAGCCGCTTGCTCAGCCATTGTTTCCTAACCTTAGATATCCCAGCTAGACTTTGCTCGACCAGCAGATACAGCATAGTATTGAAGCTTCTCCTTATGTATGTTATTGTTTATGCACTATTGATTTCATGTGTGGCACGCATAGCTACTTTAGAGATTAGTGGCCCACGAGCACAATCCTAGTAGGCTATTGCCAGTGCATTGTCGGAGTACTTCTTTTATATGTTTGCCATTTACTACTGTCTATTCTTATAATTCTTCTTATGTCAACTTAAAGCCTTTAATTGCCAGTGTGTTACTTATTGAATTGCTGTTCAAAATCCGATACTTACTTCTTACGAGTATTCGAGAAGCATCTAACTTTATCAGAAGATTCCTTGCTTGATGCTCGAGGACTATTGTTTAACGTAACGTAATAGTGCCGATCCGAAGTAGAGGGTGGAGGACTTCTTAAGTTCTTAGTCAAGGGTGGATTACTTCGGCTTCGGCCAACACTATTCTTTAGTGTTGTAGTACTTTCTTCTTTGTTTGATTGTTGACCAGACTAGATAACTCCCGTCTTGTTATTAGTCTGTTGTGTAAAACGCTAGTACCGAGTTCTTGTATACCCCGTTATAGCAGATAGAACTCTGGAGGGTAGTGGCGTTTTTTGTTCGGCTGGCAGTACTCTGGGGTTGGGATCGTGTGTTTCCGTTGTGGCAGCGAGCCATACTCGAGTCCTGTGTAAGAGCCCTAGTGTACCCGAGTGCCCGGTCGTAACAAGACTAGCTCCTCTAAATCTGAAAATTTATTGCGTATGCTACGAGCGTTTGCATAGAAAACCTTTAAATTTGTTATTTTAGAACTCACGGAACGCTCTTTAATAATATTTTTGGTTCTTGTCGGATCTACATTTATGTTCATGGCTGTCCTCGGTCCTTGCTGTCTTCGGTCCTTATCGCTGGTGGTCCTCGGTTGCCTCTGTTTTTTTCTTGGCGTTGGATGATTTATGTCACTGCTGCTTCTTCTCTGATGGCGTTTTTTGATCCATGGCTGCGGACTGCTTCGTGTAGGAGACGACCCATGCATGCTGTTGACACCAGGGCCATCTGTTGATACAGTATATTAACCCCTTGTGTGCGGTCACACTTTATTTTTATATAATCTCTATTTGGTGAATTGTATATTTAGTTACATATTCTGTTATATATATATATATTTGTTTAAGGTTAGGTTATCACACCTGGTAGCCTATTTCTGCGTATTTCAATTTTATTATTTTCGGTTAGGCTATTCAACGCTGGTAGCCTATTGGTGCGTATTTAAAAAAATTAAAAAACTTTTGGTTAGGCTATCGCCCCTGGAAGCCTAATTCTGCGTATCTCAAATTTTTTGTTTTCGGTTAGGCTATCACCCCTGATAACCTATTGTTGTGTATTTCAACATTGTTTTCGGTTGAAGTGATTGAAGTGTTTCTAAAGTGAGTTAAGTGTTTTAAAGTGAGTGAAGTGATCTGAAGAAACTGACTGTTACCATGCCTCGCACTTGTACGAACTGCGCCAGTAGGTTTGGTGAGTCCATGTTTGTTACTGTCGATCTTCAAGTCTGCCGTCTCTGCCAGCAACAAGAGAATTTGACAGTGAAATTAGATGAAGCCTACAACAAGATCAACGTCCTCACCATGAAGCTGGAATCACTCCAAGAGTTTGTAACACTCAACGTTGGAGTACCACAAACTTCAATTGTCACCGCAACTCCAGCAGCCACCAATGCCCCAACGTCAACTGCCAACAATTCAATGCCTGCAGTAGCCATTTCATCTGATGGTTCCGATACTCAAGAAACAAATAGTAACTCTCTTCCCCCTCAAGACAACTTCCGTGTTGTTAGGAACAACGTTTGCCCCAAGACCAGGAAACCCATACCGATTACCGAGTGTCAAAACCGCTTCCAGATACTCGCAGACTCAGATGACGAAGCGGAAATAGAAGAAGTCCGGCTCGTGGGAGACTCGATGATACGTGGTCAGCTCACAGAGTTTTGCGCCAGAGCACCTAAGACCAGGAAGCGTTTTTGTATCCCTGGTGGTGGTGTAGACGACGTAGTTGCTGCAGTTGACGAAGTATCAAAGCTGGCCCCTGCTAATACAATGTACGTCATCCACGTTGGATCCAATGATGTACAGCGAACCCGGTCGGAAGATTTGCTTTTAAAGTACCAGCAGCTGATCAAGTCGTTTAAGGAGAAGTCATCAAGGATCATCGTCTCAGGAATCGTCCCCCGGCTTGGTGTAGAGAGCCGATTTTACAACATAGCCACCAGCACAAATCTTTGTCTAGCAAACCTCTGCAGGAAGGAAAACGTGGGATTCGTCGACACCTGGGACAATTTCTACTACGATGACTATTTGTTTTCGGACGATGGAGTTCATCTGAACCAGGTGGGAGCAGCACGTTTTGGGCGTCTTCTCAACGATGCAGTGAAGGATTTTCGGAGAAGAAATCGACTCAGCACAGGACAACCAGGAAGGAGGACCGAAGACAGCGAGGGCGGCAACCTGCGAAGGAATTAAATGCTAATCTGTCAAGAACCGCGAATTTGGATAAAGCTCCACCAACACGACCCAAATTCAAAACCGCCAGGGATAACGACCGAGGACCGATGTCAGCCATGAATGTAAATGTAGATCCGATCAGAACCAAAAATTTGATTAAAGAACGTTCTGTGAGTTCTAAAACCGCAACTTTAAAGGTTTTCTATGCAAACGCTCGTAGCATACACAATAAATTTTCAGATTTAGAGGAACTAGTGTTTACTGAAAATTATGATGTGATTGGTGTGACGCATGTCCAGTGTGAGCATGCTGTACAGAACGCCTAGTCATGCCCCACTCTTGCTAGGATCGTCAGGGCAGGAACTTTGGCTGTAGTTTATGTAGAGTTTCCTAACTTAGTTCGTGTGAGCCGTTGTACTATAAGTATTATGAATATGTATTTTGTTTTCATCTGAGTCAACGAGTTCTATTTTATATCATTAGTTATAAGTATTGTGTGTAAAACTTATTTGTAATGATGGGGGGGAGAAGCAGCCACGTTGGGGGTCAGTGGGTGCGCCATGCGGGAGGTGGGCCTAACTCACTAGCACTCCCCCCCTCCCCCCTCCCCTCAGTGCTGGGAAAGCCTTTGTCTATCCCAGATTGAGAGAGAGAAATTATGTAATGATTGTCAGTGGGCGGTCCTTAGTAGTTCACGTTGGGCTCACTAGAGGGCCGAGTATAAAAAGGGAAGTCTAGCCATTTTTAGATCAGAACTCATTAGGCAGAGCGACTTCTCATTTCCCTTGCTAACTATATATATTCTTCTGACTGATGTGAACTTTCTCTACTACCTTTACATTCTTATCTCCTCTTTTCCCTACCCTTTTTAACTTCCATGGTCCCGTTGGTGCAGAGCTAGTCAGCCAACGTATTATCGCTTGAGTTCTCACGAGATATATGCCTATTAGATAGCCTATTTTGGAAGGGTTAACTTAGAATAGGATTGATTTATGTTTGTTGCACTCGTATATGCATTTCCCTGTGTGTTATTATTATTGTTCCTGTTTTCTGCTAGTCTAGGTAATGCTAGACTGGGATAGGGCTACTGGTGTTGTGATTTCCGATGTGTACTAGATTTTGTTGAACCTGTACAATCGCAACGGAGACGTGGGAAGCCTAGGTGGTCTTTCTGACTGTGTATCTTGTGAGTTTAGCACTGTGTTGCGAGTGAGGGCTTTTGCCTCTGCCACCCAACACTGTGCTAACTCGTTTGCTTTGACTTTGAGAGGGTCGCCAGGAGAGAACCAGATACTAGCGATCTGGATCTCTCAAGAGAGCACCCCGTCAATTAACGTAATTTGGCCGCACAGCCTTAAGGACTTCGCTAGGCTACGAGCCGCTTGCTCAGCCATTGTTTCCTAGCCTACTACATCCCAGCTAGACTTTACTCGATCAGCAGACACAGAATAGTATTGAAGCTTTCCTTATGTATGATATTGTTTATGCACTATTGATTTCATGTGTTGCACGCTTGGCTACTTTAGTGATTAGTGGCCCACGAGCACAATCCGAGTAGGCTATTGCCGGTGCATTTGCGGAGTACTTCTTTTTAATGTTTGCCATTTACTATTGCATATTCTTATAATTGTTCTTATGCCAATTTAAACCTTTAATAATATTTAATTGCCAGTGTTTTGCTTATTGAATTGCTGTTCAAAATCCGATACGTACTTCTTACGAGCATCCGAGAAGCATCTAACTTTTTCAGAAGATTCCTTGCTCGATGCTTAAGGACTATTAATTAACGTAACGTAATAGTGCCGATCCGAAGTAGAGGGTGGAGGACTTCTTAAGTTCTTAGTCAAGGGTGGATTACTTCGGCTTCGGCCAACACTATTCTTTGGTGTTGTTGTTTCTTACTTCTTTGTTTGATTGTTGACCAGACTAGATAATTCCTGTCTCTTTATTAGTCTGTTGTTGAACACTAGTACCGAGTTCTTGTATACCCCGTTATAGCAGATTGAACTCTGGAGGGTATTGGTGTTTTTTGTTCGGCTGGCAGTACTCAGGGGTTGGGATCGTGTGTTTCCGTTGTGGCAGCGAGCCGTACTCGAGTCCTGATTGAGAGCCCTTGTGTACCCGAGTGCCAGGTCGTAACATTGGTATAACAGAATCTTGGCTCAATACAGTAGATAGAGACTTTTTAGCAGAGTATTCACTTCCCGGTTATGTAATGTTTGAGAAAAGCCGAATAAATAAAAATGGAGGTGGCGTTTTATTTTATATCAAAGAAAGTCTTAACCCGACCCTCTTGTCAAAACCTCAAATTGTGAACGTCGACACATCTTTTGTGCTAATAAAGAATAATAAAGGTACAAAACTAATACTTGCATTAATATACAGACCTCCAGCTCAATCAGTGCAAACTGACCAAGAAATTTATGAACAAATTGCAGATGTAAGTAACTCACAAGATACCATATTTTTTGGCGACTTTAATTTACCTGTGACCAAGTGGGGCGATACTCTTACTTCACACTCCGGACATGACTTGTATACGAACTTGCAAGAGAGTTTGCTTTATCAATTTGTTCGAACACCGACCCGTGGTAATAACGTTCTTGACATTGTACTTGCAACAAAAGAAGAATTAATAGAGAATTTGAATGTTGGTGATGAATTCAGTAACAGCGACAATCGTACGATAACTTTCACTTTAAACTTTACTAGTAACGAACCAAATAGTAGCATCGAAAAAGTCCCTAATTTCAAAAAAGCAAACTTTCATAAACTTAGAGCTATGTTTAAAGAAACTGACTGGAGCTTTTTAATTAACAATAACGACATAAATACATCTTGGAAGTTATTCGAAACCACTTACCTAAAAGCAGTGCAAGACTGCATACCATCGAAAATACGGCGTCCAGGCCATAATAATAAGCCCAAATGGTGGAATAAAGATATTTCAAACTGCCTGCTTGCTAAAAAATTTGCTAATGATAGATTAAAATCCTCACAAAATGACGAAGAACGGGTGAAATTTGTAGAGCTACGACGCAAAGCCAAAAAGTTAATTAAGCAAAGTAAAAAGACCCTAGAGTTACATATTGCGAATCAAAGAAAAACAAACCCGAAAGAATTCTATAGTTATATCAGAAAGAAAAAAGCAGTTACTTCAACTGTTGGACCGTTAGTCGATGAAAATGGAGAATACACCAAAGACGAAGTACAAATGAGTAATGCCCTCAATACCTTCTTTGCATCAGTTTTTACAACAGAAGACCTCAGTGATATCCCTACACCATCGCCGATTCAGATTGATAATTCAGATGTTCTAAGCAATATCACCGTTACAGAGAGAGAAGTATTGAATTGTTTAGATAAACTCAAGGTAAATAAAATGCCTGGACCTGATACAATCTCGCCTAGAGTTCTAAAGGAAGCTAAGGATGAGCTCTCCAAACCACTGACATTACTATTCAATAAATCCTTGCAGTCTGGAACTATGCCTGATCAGTGGAAGATAGCCAACGTAACACCGATATTCAAAAAAGGCAGCAAATCCCTACCCCGTAACTATCGTCCAATTAGCTTAACCTCAGTTGTATGTAAAATGCTAGAAACGGTCATAAGAGACAGACTCGTAAATCACTTAGAGGAAAATAACATACTTAAAGATACTCAACACGGCTTTCGTAAAAAACGTTCCTGTTTAACAAACCTCTTAGACTACTTCCACGATATCCTCAACCTCTACGATGAGAGTAAAGCTGTAGATATTATATACCTTGATTTTCAAAAGGCCTTTGACAAAGTTCCCCACAAACGTTTACTGCTAAAACTAAAAGTGCATGGAATACAAGACGGTGTGTTGAAATGGATAGAAAATTGGCTCAGCGACAGAAAGCAAAGAGTAGTCATAAACGGTAAGGCATCTAAATGGACCAATGTAAGTAGCGGGGTACCCCAGGGATCGGTACTAGGACCAATTCTCTTTCTAATTTACATCAACGACATAGATGAGGGTCTCACCTGTACAATCTCAAAATTTGCTGACGATACAAAAATTGCAAATAGCGTACTCTCAAAAGTTCAAGTTGACGATATGCAACACAATCTAGATAAATTGTCACATTGGGCCCAAATTTGGCAAATGAGTTTCAATGCGGATAAATGTAAAGTACTACATATCGGATACCTAAATGAGAAAGCAAACTATTCGATGAATGGCACTCAGCTTAAGAATGTAAACATAGAAACAGATCTGGGAGTAACAATATCGAGTAACCTAAAACCGAGTCAACAATGTTCAGAAGTTGTTAAGAAGGCAAACAAAATAATTGGCTTTATAGGCAGATCATTTGAGCATAAATCCAAAGACGTAATCCTAATCCTTTACAATTCCTTAGTCCGCCCTCTTCTGGAATACTGCGTTCAATGCTGGTGCCCTTATTACCAAAAAGACATAAACAAGCTAGAACGAGTTCAACGTAGAGTTACCAAAATTATACCTAGCCTAAAGAACAAACCATACGAAGAGCGTCTTAGAGAATTAAATCTATTTCCTTTAACCCAGCGCAGATTAAGAGGGGACTTAATTCAAGTGTTCAAAATCATCAAAGGCATCGACAATATGAACTGTAGTAAGTACTTCACTATCGACCAATCTAATTACACGCGGGGAAACGGTTGCAAAATTATTGGTAAATCTTTTAACTCGCACGAATCTAAGAATTTCTTCTTCAATCGAGTTGTCAACTTGTGGAATGGGCTTCCCCGAGACGTTATAGACTGCAGCACCGTTGATTCATTTAAATTCCGCCTAGACAAATATCTCGCATCAAACCCGCGACTGACTGCGTTTGTAAATGAATAACTTTATTTTATCCTCCCCTCAGTTACTAACCCATATGTCCCCTACTAACTTCCTAGTCCTGCCACTAACGTGGCAGGGCAGTAGTTCCCTTTCCAATGTTCCCTTACCCACTCTAAACCACTGTTTGGACACTTGATCCTCAGTGTTTTGGAGGACAAGCAGCCTAGAAGGGTCACTAGATCTGTTGTTGCTTGATTTCCTTTGTACTCCTCCACCTCTTCTCCACTTCCTCCTCCTCCACCTCTTCTCCAGTTCTTCCTCCACCTCTTCTCCACTTCCTCCTCCACATCTCCACTTACTCCTCCTCCTCTTCTTCTCCACTTCCCCCTCCTCCACCTCTACTCCACTTCCTTTACCTCCACCTCTACTCCACTTTCTCCAATTCCTCCTCCTCTTATTCTTCCTCTTCCTCTTTCACCTCTACTCCACTTCCTCCTCCTCCTTTTCCTCTTCCTCCTCTTCCACCTCTTCTCCACTTCCTCTTCCTCTTCTGCTTCCTCTTCCTCCCCCTCCCCCATCCAGGTCGGCAGTGGAGTTTAAGAATTATTCAGATGGGGGTTCGATTCTTTGACTCTCTCTCTCTCTCTCTCTCTCTCTCTCTCTCTCGCTCTCTCTCTCTCTCTCTTCAGTGGAGCAGTTCAAAAACAGAGTCGATAGTATTTTGCACACTGTACAGAGTGAGTGCACTAAACAGTCTCTCTCCTTCTACTTCGAGTATCTCCTCGGAATGGACCGCAAGGCCTCTGAGATACTAACTATTCCTTGTAACTCCGTGTAACTCTTTTTCTCTCTCTCTCTCTCTGATCTAGGGTACTTTCTCCGACTCACCTGATATTGCCAATTCGCAAAAGTTGTAATAACATCAGGGCCATAGGTTTTATATATTAAGGTGGGGAGAGAGGTGTGTGTGTGTGTGTGTGTGTGTGTGTGTGTGTGTGTGTGTGTGTGTGTGTGTGTGTGTGTGTGTGTGAGAGAGAGAGAGAGGTTACACACATTTATCTGTTCGACTAGCTTGTTATGTACAGAGAAATATAAAGATACAGGTAAATAGATAGATACAGAGAGAGAGAGAGAGAGAGAGAGAGAGAGAGAGAGAGAGAGAGAGAGAGAGAGAGAGAGAGGCATAAAACCAGAATACATGTTGAGGGAAGTTGAAACATGGATGACACTGAAGGGAAAAGGTTGGGTGATAGATAGACAGGCTAGATAGATAAATAGATAAATAGAGAGACAGACAGACAGACAGACAGACAGACAGACATACAGACAGACAGATAGATAGCAGCTAGTCAAGATCTTCAAGCGAATAATACAAGATTTCTGGAAAATGTCACTTGAAAATTCACTGGTTCGATAGCTGTTTAAACTATCTAATGAACTCCTTCCCAAGGTAGTGTCTGCAGGAGAGAGAGAGAAAAAGAGAGAGTGAGAGTGAGAGTTTGAGTGAGAGAGTGAGAGTGAGAGAGCGAGTAGAAATGAGATCAAAAGGTAATGGTAGACACAATGAATATACAAAACATTAGAGTAGTATTAATTTCAATTGTGTGTGTGAGAGAGAGAAAGAGATAGTGCGTGCGTGCGTGCGTGTGTGTGTGTGTAATAATAATAATAAGCGGTTTATTAAAGAATGGCAGCCTCATGAGCTGAAAATACACATTTTACAATTTAGTGGATGAACATGAGATGTACAGATATGAAGATGGTAAGCTCAGTTTACAAAAAAAAAAAAAAAAAAATACAATAATGATGCAGGTGCAAAATACAAATTATCATAAATTAACCATGAGAGTAAGTAATATACAGAACATATACACATTTATTTTACTTACTCACATACAAAACATACATATATACACGTACATACACACATACATACGCATACATAATACATACATATAATAAGAACATACAGTAAGTGTGCACATGCCCGTATACACAAACGCTCACGTATGCACACAAACATACATACATACAAAAACTGTTTTGGTAGTGTCAGGTGAGGAGTTGTAAAGGGTAAAGAGGGAGCGGCCTTCAAGTCCGTACAGGTAGGGTCATGTAAAGCCTACTACAATGGGAGGTTAATCCTCGGTAGAGAACAAAACAAGGATATAAAAAACAGTAGAGACAGCTTGGGGGAATTGTAGTATATAGGACATCCGTGTGTGTGTGTGTGTGTGTGTGTGTGTGTGTG
>JBAKBP010029876.1:0-26521 GCA_037953745.1 Lithodes maja | reverse complement strand
CCATCATCCCACACTTCTTCTCACCCTCCTACCTTCCTTTGCCTTTATACTTAGGGCGGCCCTCCACCTCTTTTATTTTGCTGTCCCAATTCTCATCACCCACCTATACGCTTCCCTTGCTTCTGCGCCAGACGCGGACGTATGCACAGCGGTTGTCCACCTTTCCTATCTCTCTTACTTCTCTTACCTTGATGCCGTGCCAGGCGGCCTAGCCATGCCTACCTTCGCCCAAGACTAATAATATACGTATTATTGGTCTTGCCTTCCTACTTCAGGCGGCCCTCCACCTTTTTTCACCCACCTCTTTTATTTTGCTACCCCCCCCCCATCCATCATCCCACACTTCTTCTCACCCTCCTACCTTCCTTTGCCTTTATACTTAGGGCGGCCCTCCACCTCTTTTATTTTGTGTCCCACTTCTCATCACCCACCTATACGCTTCCCTTGCTTCTGCGCCAGACGCGGACGTATGCACAGCGGTTGTCCACCTTTCCTATCTCTCTCGCTTCTCTTACCTTGACGCCGCGCCAGGCGGCCTAGCCATGCCTACCTTCTCCCAAGACCAATAATATACGTATTATTGGTCTTGCCTTCCTACTTCAGGCGGCCCTCCACCTTTTTTCACCCACTTCTTTTATTTTGCTACCCCCCCACCCCATCCATCATCCCACACTTCTTCTCACCCTCCTACCTTCCTTTGCCTTTATACTTAGGGCGGCCCTCCACCTCTTTTATTTTACTGTCCCACTTCTCATCACCCACCTATACGCTTCCCTTGCTTCTGCGCCAGACGCGAACGTATGCACAGCGGTTGTCCACCTTTCCTATCTCTCTTACTTCTCTTACCTTGATGCCGTGCCAGGCGGCCTAGCCATGCCTACCTTCGCCCAAGACTAATAATATACGTATTATTGGTCTTGCCTTCCTACTTCAGGCGGCCCTCCACCTTTTTTCACCCACCTCTTTTATTTTGCTCCCCCCCCCCATCCATCATCCCACACTTCTTCTCACCCTCCTACCTTCCTTTGCCTTTATACTTAGGGCGGCCCTCCACCTCTTTTATTTTGTGTCCCACTTCTCATCACCCACCTA
Organism: Lithodes maja; assembly: GCA_037953745.1. NCBI lineage: Eukaryota > Metazoa > Arthropoda > Malacostraca > Decapoda > Lithodidae > Lithodes > Lithodes maja. The sequence goes on along the minus strand of JBAKBP010029876.1, from coordinate 25,429 downwards.
TACGCTTCCCTTGCTTCTGCGCCAGACGCGGACGTATGCACAGCGGTTGTCCACCTTTCCTATCTCTCTTGCTTCTCTTACCTTGACACCGCGCCAGGCGGCCTAGCCAAGCCTACCTTCTCCCAAGACCAATAATATACGTATTATTGGTCTTGCCTTCCTACTTCAGGCGGCCCTCCACCTTTTTTCACCCACTTCTTTTATTTTGCTACCCCCCCCCCCCCCATCCATCATCCCACACTTCTTCTCACCCTCCTACCTTCCTTTGCCTTTATACTTAGGGCGGCCCTCCACCTCTTTTATTTTGCTGTCTCACTTCTCATCACCCACCTATACGCTTCCCTTGCTTCTGCGCCAGACGCGGACGTATGCACAGCGGTTGTCCACCTTTCCTATCTCTCTCGCTTCTCTTACCTTGACGCCGCGCCAGGCGGCCTAGCCATGCCTACCTTCTCCCAAGACCAATAATATACGTATTATTGGTCTTGCCTTCCTACTTCAGGCGGCCCTCCACCTTTTTTCACCCACTTCTTTTATTTTGCTACCCCCCCCCCATCCATCATCCCACACTTCTTCTCACCCTCCTACCTTCCTTTGCCTTTATACTTAGGGCGGCCCTCCACCTCTTTTATTTTGCTGTCCCACTTCTCATCACCCACCTATACGCTTCCCTTGCTTCTGCGCCAGACGCGGACGTATGCACAGCGGTTGTCCACCTTTCCTATCTTTCTCACTTCTCTTACCTTGACGCCGCGCCAGGCGGCCTAGCCATGCCTACCTTCTCCCAAGACTAATAATATACGTATTATTGGTCTTGCCTTCCTACTTCAGGCGGCCCTCCACCTTTTTTCACCCACCTCTTTTATTTTGCTACCCCCCACCCATCCATCATCCCACACTTCTTCTCACCCTCCTACCTTCCTTTGCCTTTATACTTAGGGCGGCCCTCCACCTCTTTTATTTTACTGTCCCACTTCTCATCACCCACCTATACGCTTCCCTTGCTTCTGCGCCAGACGCGGACGTATGCACAGCGGTTGTCCACCTTTCCAATCTCTCTTACTTCTCTTACCTTGATGCCGTGCCAGGCGGCCTAGCCATGCCTACCTTCGCCCAAGACTAATAATATATGTATTATTGGTCTTGCCTTCCTACTTCAGGCGGCCCTCCACCTTTTTTCACCCACCTCTTTTATTTTGCTACCCCCCCCCATCCATCATCCCACACTTCTTCTCACCCTCCTACCTTCCTTTGCCTTTATACTTAGGGCGGCCCTCCACCTCTTTTATTTTACTGTCCCACTTCTCATCACCCACCTATACGCTTCCCTTGCTTCTGCGCCAGACGCGGACGTATGCACAGCGGTTGTCCACCTTTCCTATCTCTCTTACTTCTCTTACCTTGATGCCGTGCCAGGCGGCCTAGCCATGCCTACCTTCGCCCAAGACTAATAATATACGTATTATTGGTCTTGCCTTCCTACTTCAGGCGGCCCTCCACCTTTTTTCACCCACCTCTTTTATTTTGCTCCGCCCCCCCCCCCCCCCCCATCCATCATCCCACACTTCTTCTCACCCTCCTACCTTCCTTTGCCTTTATACTTAGGGCGGCCCTCCACCTCTTTTATTTTGCTGTCCCAATTCTCATCACCCACCTATACGCTTCCCTTGCTTCTGCGCCAGACACGGACGTATGCACAGCGGTTGTCCACCTTTCCTATCTCTCTTACTTCTCTTACCTTGATGCCGTGCCAGGCGGCCTAGCCATGCCTACCTTCGCCCAAGACTAATAATATACGTATTATTGGTCTTGCCTTCCTACTTCAGGCGGCCCTCCACCTTTTTTCACCCACCTCTTTTATTTTGCTACCCCCCCCCATCCATCATCCCACACTTCTTCTCACCCTCCTACCTTCCTTTGCCTTTATACTTAGGGCGGCCCTCCACCTCTTTTATTTTGCTGTCTCACTTCTCATCACCCACCTATACGCTTCCCTTGCTTCTACGCCAGACGCGGACGTATGCACAGCGGTTGTCCACCTTTCCTATCTCTCTCGCTTCTCTTACCTTGACGCCGCACCAGGCGGCCTAGCCATGCCTACCTTCTCCCAAGACCAATAATATACGTATTATTGGTCTTGCCTTCCTACTTCAGGCGGCCCTCCACCTTTTTTCACCCACTTCTTTTATTTTGCTACCCCCCCCCCCATCCATCATCCCACACTTCTTCTCACCCTCCTACCTTCCTTTGCCTTTATACTTAGGGCGGCCCTCCACCTCTTTTATTTTGCTGTCCCACTTCTCATCACCCACCTATACGCTTCCCTTGCTTCTGCGCCAGACGCGGACGTATGCACAGCGGTTGTCCACCTTTCCTATCTTTCTCACTTCTCTTACCTTGACGCCGCGCCAGGCGGCCTAGCCATGCCTACCTTCTCCCAAGACCAATAATATACGTATTATTGGTCTTGCCTTCCTACTTCAGGCGGCCCTCCACCTTTTTTCACCCACCTCTTTTATTTTGCTACCCCCCACCCATCCATCATCCCACACTTCTTCTCACCCTCCTACCTTCCTTTGCCTTTATACTTAGGGCGGCCCTCCACCTCTTTTATTTTACTGTCCCACTTCTCATCACCCACCTATACGCTTCCCTTGCTTCTGCGCCAGACGCGGACGTATGCACAGCGGTTGTCCACCTTTCCTATCTCTCTTACTTCTCTTACCTTGATGCCGTGCCAGGCGGCCTAGCCATGCCTACCTTCGCCCAAGACTAATAATATACGTATTATTGGTCTTGCCTTCCTACTTCAGGCGGCCCTCCACCTTTTTTCACCCACCTCTTTTATTTTGCTCCCCCCCCCCCATCCATCATCCCACAATTCTTCTCACCCTCCTACCTTCCTTTGCCTTTATACTTAGGGCGGCCCTCCACCTCTTTTATTTTCTGTCCCACTTCTCATCACCCACCTATACGCTTCCCTTGCTTCTGCGCCAGACGCGGACGTATGCACAGCGGTTGTCCACCTTTCCTATCTCTCTCGCTTCTCTTACCTTGACGCCGCGCCAGGCGGCCTAGCCATGCCTACCTTCTCCCAAGACCAATAATATACGTATTATTGGTCTTGCCTTCCTACTTCAGGCGGCCCTCCACCTTTTTTCACCCACTTCTTTTATTTTGCTACCCCCCCCCCCCATCCATCATCCCACACTTCTTCTCACCCTCCTACCTTCCTTTGCCTTTATACTTAGGGCAGCCCTCCACCTCTTTTATTTTGCTGTCCCACTTCTCATCACCCACCTATACGCTTCCCTTGCTTCTGCGCCAGACGCGGACGTATGCACAGCGGTTGTCCACCTTTCCTATCTTTCTCACTTCTCTTACCTTGACGCCGCGCCAGGCGGCCTAGCCATGCCTACCTTCTCCCAAGACCAATAATATACGTATTATTGGTCTTGCCTTCCTACTTCAGGCGGCCCTCCACCTTTTTTCACCCACCTCTTTTATTTTGCTACCCCCCCCCCCCCCCCCCATCCATCATCCCACACTTCTTCTCACCCTCCTACCTTCCTTTGCCTTTATACTTAGGGCGGCCCTCCACCTCTTTTATTTTACTGTCCCACTTCTCATCACCCACCTATACGCTTCCCTTGCTTCTGCGCCAGACGCGGACGTATGCACAGCGGTTGTCCACCTTTCCTATCTCTCTTACTTCTCTTACCTTGATGCCGTGCCAGGCGGCCTAGCCATGCCTACCTTCGCCCAAGACTAATAATATACGTATTATTGGTCTTGCCTTCCTACTTCAGGCGGCCCTCCACCTTTTTTCACCCACCTCTTTTATTTTGCTCCCCCCCCCCCCCCCCATCCATCATCCCACACTTCTTCTCACCCTCCTACCTTCCTTTGCCTTTATACTTAGGGCGGCCCTCCACCTCTTTTATTTTGCTGTCCCAATTCTCATCACCCACCTATACGCTTCCCTTGCTTCTGCGCCAGACGCGGACGTATGCACAGCGGTTGTCCACCTTTCCTATCTCTCTTACTTCTCTTACCTTGATGCCGTGCCAGGCGGCCTAGCCATGCCTACCTTCGCCCAAGACTAATAATATACGTATTATTGGTCTTGCCTTCCTACTTCAGGCGGCCCTCCACCTTTTTTCACCCACCTCTTTTATTTTGCTACCCCCCCCCATCCATCATCCCACACTTCTTCTCACCCTCCTACCTTCCTTTGCCTTTATACTTAGGGCGGCCCTCCACCTCTTTTATTTTGCTGTCTCACTTCTCATCACCCACCTATACGCTTCCCTTGCTTCTGCGCCAGACGCGGACGTATGCACAGCGGTTGTCCACCTTTCCTATCTCTCTCGCTTCTCTTACCTTGACGCCGCGCCAGGCGGCCTAGCCATGCCTACCTTCTCCCAAGACCAATAATATACGTATTATTGGTCTTGCCTTCCTACTTCAGGCGGCCCTCCACCTTTTTTCACCCACTTCTTTTATTTTGCTACCCCCCCCCCCCCATCCATCATCCCACACTTCTTCTCACCCTCCTACCTTCCTTTGCCTTTATACTTAGGGCGGCCCTCCACCTCTTTTATTTTGCTGTCCCACTTCTCATCACCCACCTATACGCTTCCCTTGCTTCTGCGCCAGACGCGGACGTATGCACAGCGGTTGTCCACCTTTCCTATCTTTCTCACTTCTCTTACCTTGACGCCGCACCAGGCGGCCTAGCCATGCCTACCTTCTCCCAAGACCAATAATATACGTATTATTGGTCTTGCCTTCCTACTTCAGGCGGCCCTCCACCTTTTTTCACCCACCTCTTTTATTTTGCTACCCCCCACCCATCCATCATCCCACACTTCTTCTCACCCTCCTACCTTCCTTTGCCTTTATACTTAGGGCGGCCCTCCACCTCTTTTATTTTACTGTCCCACTTCTCATCACCCACCTATACGCTTCCCTTGCTTCTGCCCCAGACGCGGACGTATGCACAGCGGTTGTCCACCTTTCCTATCTCTCTTACTTCTCTTACCTTGATGCCGTGCCAGGCGGCCTAGCCATGCCTACCTTCGCCCAAGACTAATAATATACGTATTATTGGTCTTGCCTTCCTACTTCAGGCGGCCCTCCACCTTTTTTCACCCACCTCTTTTATTTTGCTACCCCCCCCCCCCCCCCATCCATCATCCCACACTTCTTCTCACCCTCCTACCTTCCTTTGCCTTTATACTTAGGGCGGCCCTCCACCTCTTTTATTTTGCTGTCTCACTTCTCATCACCCACCTATACGCTTCCCTTGCTTCTGCGCCAGACGCGGACGTATGCACAGCAGTTGTCCACCTTTCCTATCTCTCTCGCTTCTCTTACCTTGACGCCGCGCCAGGCGGCCTAGCCATGCCTACCTTCTCCCAAGACCAATAATATACGTATTATTGGTCTTGCCTTCCTACTTCAGGCGGCCCTCCACCTTTTTTCACCCACTTCTTTTATTTTGCTACCCCCCCCCCCATCCATCATCCCCCACTTCTTCTCACCCTCCTACCTTCCTTTGCCTTTATACTTAGGGCGGCCCTCCACCTCTTTTATTTTGTGTCCCACTTCTCATCACCCACCTATACGCTTCCCTTGCTTCTGCGCCAGACGCGGACGTATGCACAGCGGTTGTCCACCTTTCCTATCTCTCTCGCTTCTCTTACCTTGACGCCGCGCCAGGCGGCCTAGCCATGCCTACCTTCTCCCAAGACCAATAATATACGTATTATTGGTCTTGCCTTCCTACTTCAGGCGGCCCTCCACCTTTTTTCACCCACTTCTTTTATTTTGCTACCCCCCCCCCCCCCCATCCATCATCCCACACTTCTTCTCACCCTCCTACCTTCCTTTGCCTTTATACTTAGGGCGGCCCTCCACCTCTTTTATTTTGCTGTCCCACTTCTCATCACCCACCTATACGCTTCCCTTGCTTCTGCGCCAGACGCGGACGTATGCACAGCGGTTGTCCACCTTTCCTATCTTTCTCACTTCTCTTACCTTGACGCCGCGCCAGGCGGCCTAGCCATGCCTACCTTCTCCCAAGACCAATAATATACGTATTATTGGTCTTGCCTTCCTACTTCAGGCGGCCCTCCACCTTTTTTCACCCACCTCTTTTATTTTGCTACCCCCCCCCATCCATCATCCCACACTTCTTCTCACCCTCCTACCTTCCTTTGCCTTTATACTTAGGGCGGCCCTCCACCTCTTTTATTTTGCTGTCTCACTTCTCATCACCCACCTATACGCTTCCCTTGCTTCTACGCCAGACGCGGACGTATGCACAGCGGTTGTCCACCTTTCCTATCTCTCTCGCTTCTCTTACCTTGACGCCGCACCAGGCGGCCTAGCCATGCCTACCTTCTCCCAAGACCAATAATATACGTATTATTGGTCTTGCCTTCCTACTTCAGGCGGCCCTCCACCTTTTTTCACCCACTTCTTTTATTTTGCTACCCCCCCCCCCCATCCATCATCCCACACTTCTTCTCACCCTCCTACCTTCCTTTGCCTTTATACTTAGGGCGGCCCTCCACCTCTTTTATTTTGCTGTCCCACTTCTCATCACCCACCTATACGCTTCCCTTGCTTCTGCGCCAGACGCGGACTGTTACGACCGGGCACTCGCACCTTTCCTATCTCTCTCACTTCTCTTACCTTGACGCCGCGCCAGGCGGCCTAGCCATGCCTACCTTCTCCCAAGACCAATAATATACGTATTATTGGTCTTGCCTTCCTACTTCAGGCGGCCCTCCACCTTTTTTCACCCACTTCTTTTATTTTGCTACCCCCCCCCCCCCATCCATCATCCCACACTTCTTCTCACCCTCCTACCTTCCTTTGCCTTTATACTTAGGGCAGCCCTCCACCTCTTTTATTTTGCTGTCCCACTTCTCATCACCCACCTATACGCTTCCCTTGCTTCTGCGCCAGACGCGGACGTATGCACAGCGGTTGTCCACCTTTCCTATCTTTCTCACTTCTCTTACCTTGACGCCGCGCCAGGCGGCCTAGCCATGCCTACCTTCTCCCAAGACCAATAATAACGTATTATTGGTCTTGCCTTCCTACTTCAGGCGGCCCTCCACCTTTTTTTCACCCACCTCTTTTATTTGCTACCCCCCCCCCCCCATCCATCATCCCACACTTCTTCTCACCCTCCTACCTTCCTTTGCCTTTATACTTAGGGCGGCCCTCCACCTCTTTTATTTTACTGTCCCCACTTCTCATCACCCACCTATACGCTTCCCTTGCTTCTGCGCCAGACGCGGACGTATGCACAGCGGTTGTCCACCTTTCCTATCTCTCTTACTTCTCTTACCTTGATGCCGTGCCAGGCGGCCTAGCCATGCCTACCTTCGCCCAAGACTAATAATATACGTATTATTGGTCTTGCCTTCCTACTTCAGGCGGCCCTCCACCTTTTTTCACCCACCTCTTTTATTTTGCTCCCCCCCCCCCCCCATCCATCATCCCACACTTCTTCTCACCCTCCTACCTTCCTTTGCCTTTATACTTAGGGCGGCCCTCCACCTCTTTTATTTTGCTGTCCCAATTCTCATCACCCACCTATACGCTTCCCTTGCTTCTGCGCCAGACGCGGACGTATGCACAGCGGTTGTCCACCTTTCCTATCTCTCTTACTTCTCTTACCTTGATGCCGTGCCAGGCGGCCTAGCCATGCCTACCTTCGCCCAAGACTAATAATATACGTATTATTGGTCTTGCCTTCCTACTTCAGGCGGCCCTCCACCTTTTTTCACCCACCTCTTATATTTTGCTACCCCCCCCCCCCTCCCCATCCATCATCCCACACTTCTTCTCACCCTCCTACCTTCCTTTGCCTTTATACTTAGGGCGGCCCTCCACCTCTTTTATTTTGCTACCCCACTTCTCATCACCCACCTATACCTTCCCTTGCATCTGGCATGACAAATAATATTAATATGTCATCCAAACACTCCTTTAAGGGGGGATGGGCCAGTTTTCTGGACCACTTTCTCCCTCATGTTTAGCCCCATTAGTTTTCAGATGTTAAGATGTTTGCCCCATTAGTTATTTGATTTTAAGACCTTTCACCCCATTTCGTCGTTAGTATTTAGACCTTTCGTGCTATTTAGGTGTCGAGTTTTTCCCTAGCGAAAAATAGTGAGCCTGTAATGATGGAAGAACCGGCCTTTGGCCGGGAAATTTTTCTACCGAAAAATGTACAAATTAATCTAGAAGGGGGATCTAATGGATGTTTATATAAATTTGATGGAGGTCTAGGTTGGAAACTAGAAAAATAATGAATACATGCAAAAATCGCCCAAAAAGTGAACCATCCCCCCTTAATCAAAGTTAATTAACCCTTTCTAGATACAATACGCATTTATGTTCTGTTTTCCGCCTATTAATTGACGATGATATTCAGATTAGGAAGGGTATAGGGAAGTCAGAGGGTTAATTGTTGCGATAGTCTTTACCCTTCTAATTCCCACAGATCCTTCCTAAACTGTATACAATCGCCTAATGATAGCCAGAATATACTGTCAAAATGCGTCACAAGCTTCAAAGGGTTAAGGTGAGACTGACCGTTTGTTTGGTCTATTAATTTATTTATTCAAATATTTATTTAGTTTCCTCGCTAGATCTCCATCAAGCTTAGAAGAACACCCCCTAGACCCCCTTTCAAGAAAAAATGTGTACATTTATCGGTAGAAAAAGTTTCCGGCCGAAGGCCGATTCCTCTTAAAATTGCAGGCTCGCTTTCGCTCGCCAGGAAATAATCGACACCTAAATGGCACGAAAGGTCTTAAAATTGACAACGAAAGGGGGCGAAAGGTCTTAACATAGCCAAACCGAACGTCTTATGATCTCAAAACTCTTTTATTTTACTGTCCCACTTCTCATCACCTACCTATACGCTTCCCTTGCTTCTGCGCCAGACGTGGACGTATGTACAGCGGTTGTCCACCTCTCCTATCTCTCTCACTTCTCTTACCTTGACGCCGCGCCAGGCGGCCTAGCCATACCTACCTTCTCCATACTTCAGGCGGCCCTCCACCTGTTTTCACCCACCTCTTTTATTTCGCTACCCCCATGATGATGGTGAAAGTTGTAGTGATGATGAAAGTAATAGTGATGATGAGAGTAGTAGTTGTGACGCATGTCGAGTGTGAGCATGCTGAACAGAACGCCTAGTCATGCCCCACTCTCGCTAGGATCGTCAGGGCAGGAACTTTGGCTGTAGTCTATGTAGAGTTTCCTAACTTAGTTCATGTGAGCCGTTGTACTATAAGCATTATGAATATGTATTTTGTTTTCATCTGAGTCAACGAGTTCTATTTTATATCATTAGTTATAAGTATTATGTATAACGCTTGTTGGTGGTGATGAGAGGAGAGAGAGAGATTACGTAACGGGGGTCAGTGAGTGCGCCATGCGACAGGTGGGCCTAACTCACTAGGACTCCCCCCCTCCCTCCTCCCCTCAGTGCGTGGGAAAGCCTTTGTCTATCCCAGATTGAGAGAGATAAGTTACGTAATGATTGTCAGTGGGCGGTCCTTAGTAGTGCACGTTGGGCTCACTAGAGGGCCGAGTATAAAAAGGGAAGTCTCGCCACATTTTCTTCAGAACTCATTAGGCAGAGCGACTTCTCATTTCCCTTGCTACCTATATATATTCTTCTGACTGATGTGAACTTTCTCTACTATCTTTACAGCCTTTTTCCTCTTTTCCCTACCCTTTTTAACTTCCATGGTCCCGTTGGTGCAGAGCTAGTCAGCCAACGTATTATCGCTTGAGTTCTCACGAGATATAGGCCTAGTAGATAGCCTATTTTGGAAGGGATAATTTAGAATAGGATTGATTAATGTTTGTTGCACTCGTATATGCATTTCCCTGGGTGTTATTATTATTGTTCCGGTTTTCTGCTGGTCTAGGTAATGCTAGACTGGGATAAGGCTACTGGTGTTGTGATTCCCGATGTGTACTAGATTTTGTTGAACCTGTACAATCGCAACGGAGACGTGGGAAGCCTAGGTGGTCTTTCTGACTGTGTACCTTGTGAGTTTAGCACTGTGTTGCGAGTGAGGGCTTTTGCCTCTGCCACCCAACACTGTACTAACTCATTTGCTTTGACTTTGAGAGGATCGCCAGGAGAGAACCAGATACTAGCGATCTGGATCTCTCAAGAGAGCATCCCGTCAATTAACGTAATTTGGCCGCACAGCCTTAAGGACCTCGCTAGGCTACGAGCCGCTTGCTCAGCCATTGTTTCCTAGCCTACTACATCCCAGCTAGACTTTGCTCGATCAGCAGATACAGAATAGTATTGAAGCTTTCCTTATGTATGATATTGTTTATGCACTATTGATTTCATGTGTTGCACGCTTAGCTACTTTAGTGATTAGTGGCCCACGAGCACAATCCGAGTAGGCTATTGCCGGTGCATTGGCGGAGTACTTCTTTTTAATGTTTGCCATTTACTATTGCCTATTCTTATAATTCTTCTTATGTCAATTTAAACCTTTAATGATATTTAATTGCCAGTGTGTTGCTTATTGAATTGCTGTTCAAAATCCGATACGTACTTCTTACGAGCATCCGAGAAGCATCTAACTTTTTCAGAAGATTCCTTGCTCGATGCTTAAGGACTATTGATTAACGTAACGTAATAGTGCCGATCCGAAGTAGAGGGTGGAGGACTTCTCAAGTTCTTAGTCAAGGGTGGATTACTTCGGCTTTGGCCAACACTATTCTTTGGTGTTGTTGTTTCTTACTTCTTTGTTTGATTGTTGACCAGACTAGATAATTCCTGTCTCTTTATTAGTCTGTTGTGGAACACTAGTACCGAGTTCTTGTATACCCCGTTATAGCAGATCGAACTCTGGAGGGTATTGGTGTTTTTTGTTCGGCTGGCAGTACTCTGGGGTTGGGATCGTGTGTTTCCGTTGTGGCAGCGAGCCGTACTCGAGTCCTGATTGAGAGCCCTTGTGTACCCGAGTGCCAGGTCGTAACAAATGGCGACCTTGCTTAGGATTTTGTGAACAGTATAAATTTTTGCAGAGTTGTACAACATTTGTTTGTTTGTATTTTAGCGTGCATATTGAAGAATATTTTTTTTGTATGGCAATTAGTAGAGCATTTAAGAGACTCCAGTTAATTTAGTAATTAGTGCTTGCATAGGAAGTTTAACACTTTTGTCTCGAGAATTTTTTGTGGACTTCAGTATGTCGTGCCCTAGCACTGACGAGGAGCGAGAGATGCCATTTGAAGAGGTGCCGTTAGTAACCAGTGAGGAGGATGCTAGAGTTTTTGTGAGTAAGCGGTACCACGTGACGGAGGAGAGGCTGACTGGGGTGGATGTTTATGGCTTGCAACTGATAGCCAAGGTTTTGGGCATTTCCAAGGTAGTAGGGATGTCCAAGGGGGAGCTGATTTCCTGGGTGTTGCGTGGGCGACATGGGGTTTCGGAGGAGAGGGCGTTTGGGGGGGTTCCTCCCCAGATCCCCTCTCACTCGACTCCCACAGTGCCGTCCACTCAGTTACCGGAGGTTAGCACTCTCCCACAGAGGGATGAGAATTGGCAGATTGGAGTGCCCTCGGGTGGTGCACATGGTGGTTCCCCAGTTTTTGCCCCCCCTCCTTCAGTAGTGGCAGCTCCCTCTTCCTGCCTGTCTCCAGATATGATATTTAGACTTGAGCTTGCTAAGATTGAGGCTGAGACTAGGAAGCAGGAGAATGAGACCAGGAGGCAGGAGGATGAGACTAGGAGGCATGAGATTGAGGTTAGGAGGCATGAGGCGGAGCTTAGGTACGACTCAGAGAAATATTGTGCTAAATTAGATTTAGATAAGACTCGTGCAGAGTCGACAGGGACTCGGATGGGCCGTGAGGGCCAAGTAAGAGAACAGTCCTTGGCCCAATTAGTCAAATTGGTGCCAGTATTTAGTGAAACTGAAGTCACAGAATTTTTTAATCGTTTTGAGAAGAAGTGTAGGGAGCATAATTGGCCTGAAGAGAAGTGGGCAGCTCTAGTCTCCTCAAGACTTACGGGTAAGGGTCTGAAGGCTTATGATGCACTGCCTTTAGAGTCTTGCATTGACTACCCAGAATTGAAGAGAGCTGTCCTACGGGCATACGAGTTGCAACCAGAAACATATCGATTGAAGTTTCGGGGTGTTACAAAGACTAGGGAGGCGACCTTTCTTGAACATGCCCGGGACTTAAAAGATGCACTTACAAACTGGACACGTTCTGAGAAAGCTGAGACGGCCGAACAGTTGACTGAGCTGTTTCTGCTCGAGCAGTTTTATAAGTGTACTGGTGCAGAAATGACTTTAACTATTAAAGAAAAGAACCCAAAAACTCTACAGGAGGCAGCTGAGATGGCTGACCTCCGGCTATCACTAATTCGTGGGTGCGGGTCTGCCCAGCGTAGTGAGGCAGGTAACAAGGGGCGTGACGCTCCACCCCCCCGAGTTAGTGATATACCTTATGCAAACAAGTACAAGAGCCATGATACCAAGACTGACCACAAGACTAGCACCGTCCCATTTAAGAAGGGGCCGGGCCCTTCCCAGTACCAAGGGAAGCCCAAAGGGGAGTTGGAGAGTTATCAATGTCATAAAAAGGGGCACTTTGCAAGAGTCTGTCCTAGCAAACCACCTACAGCAGCTGTGTCTTTGGCCTGCAACATTGGTGTGTCTCCGAAGTCATCTGAGTTTGCCCGGGGCAGTTCGTCAGAGATTGAGGCACAGCCAATGCAGAAGCACCTGGGAGGCTCGAACCCTGCTCAGGATGTTTTTTGCGACCATAGAGGGCGGGGTTGCGTGATGTGGGCGGGGCGCAAGCATGGAGTAGAGGTCTTGCGTGATACAGGTGCTTCCCAGACTCTGATGAAAAACTTGACTGGCTACCCTATAAACGCGGCTCGGGTGGTAGTGGTGCAGGGTATTAATGCAACTCGGTCATACCCGCTGGTGCGGTTGGAGCTGGAGGTGGATGGTGTGGCACGTGAATTGGATGTCGGGATTGTGGAGAAACTGCCAGTGGAGGGCGTCGACCTTCTTCTCGGCAACGACTTTGCAATGCCCGCTTCTGAGGTTCTACCCTTAGTCGTTGCCGAGAGGCCGGCCGACGTGAGTAGGGAAGAGCAAGAGTGGGTCGAGCGGTGCCAGGCACAACCCATGGCGTGTGTTGTCACCCGAGCTCGGGCAGCTAAAGTGTCACAGCCTAGTCCTCCGTCTTCAGACCAGCGGAGGAACGATCAACAGGAGGAGGCTAAAGCTGGAGTTGGTTTTAAGAGTTTTGACTCGGCGGCTCTCCTGGGTGATTCAGTATTAGCACCATTACTTAATTCTGAAGTAGCCCCTGGGCCTGTCATCGAGAGTGACGAGGCTGGGCATGACGAGTCTCCACGACAGCAGCGTTATGTACATCGAGAGAGACAGAGGGAGCAGCCCAGTATCGGGGAAGGTCATGCATTGCTCCGGGAGCAGTTAGATCGCTTGGCACCCTCAGATATACGTCGGTTGCCACTAGAGGACCCTGAGCTCCAAACGTGTGCTAATGGAGTTGTGGAGCTCGACGAAAGCGGTGATGCTGAGCAGGCAGATGTCGTCACAAGGAATGCGGGGGTGCGCATGTACGGTATCGGCGGGGAAGCCTTAGCAATAATGAACTATGGGAGTGACTGCACAGGTGGTACTGATTGTCCCTCTCATGACCTGGCTGTTCTAGGGACGAAGGTGGAGAAGGAGGGAGACTACAGGTTAGAAGCTGCGGTCTCGGCTGGGTTGTGGGAGGGCACTAGGCATGTTGTTCGTGGAGACAGTGCAAGGCAGTTGTTTACTAGGCTATGGCAGTACTTTCGCATGTTTGTTGCTTCTCCAGGCCTGATGTACGGGGTAGAATCCGACATGCAGGCTGGAGATCGTGCAAGGCTCAGTTTAATTCCCTACCGTATAAATCCTGCTCGACAGCCTATGGTGCAAGCAGAGCTGGAGTACGTGTGGACGAAGGGTCTGAGGGATAAGGAATGTCGTGAGTGGTCGTTGCCTGTAACTTTGCAACCGGTGTTAAGTGGCAAGATTAGTGAGTGTGTTGATTGCGAGAGTGTGTGTGCATTATCCCTGACAGACGCTTATACCTTATCAAGAGTTAACGACACCATAGACCGCCTCGGGGCTGCATCGCCTATCACGAGGGTGGATTTAGTAAAGGGTTGCTGGCAGGTGCCTTTGTCCGAGCGTGCTGGGGAGGTGTGTGGTTTTGTTGTGGACGGGGGGTCCTACCAGTGCAATGTTATGCCTTACGGACTTAAGAATGCACTAGCAACGTTTCAGAACCTGATGAATGAAAGTGAAAAGGACGATGATGGGCTGGAGCATCCTGTTAGTTTCTGCTCGGAGAAGTACAATTCGGCCCAGGGGAGCTGCTCTGTTGTCGAGGAGGAGCTGCTGGCGGTTGTGCTTGCGCTGGGGCATTTCGAGGTCTATGTTCCAGCCTATGGTCCGGTCGTTGTAGTTTACCCAGATCATCACCCTCTCAAGTTCTTGGACCAGTTTCACAATCGGAATATGAGGCTGACCAGGTGGTCACTAAGGTTATTGGTATATAACCTGGACATACGCCATATTGCCGGTTGTGACAACGTGGTTGCAGATGGTCGTTCAAGGGTATATGATCCTGGGTAGATTGACACACGGGTAGCCTCCTGCTTTAGTTTGAATAGAATTTTGCGCTTGGTGCTTGTTGGCTCGCGGTTGTAGCCCAGCGTATTGGGTCGTAAAGCAGGAGTTGAGCGTTTGGTATAGAAGAAAATAGGCTGCCCTTATAGTGCAGCCGGGAAAAACATATTAAAATATAAAAATCATAAAAAAAAAAACTCTTTCTTTTGATATAGATAATTGTATAAGTTTGTCATAGCCTATAGAGTTTGAGTAGTCCACGAACTATCAAACGGCTGAGCTGCTGTAAGCTCGCTCTGGGAGCATGATATTGTGTCTTTTTGCTATTGTTGGGAGGAGTTATAAAATATGAATTTTTTTTTTTAAATAATAATAAGATGTGTTTTAGTGATAAACTCAGCTTTGTTTTAGTGCCATGCGGTCGCTGGGTGTGAGGGGCTTGATGGGGTTCTGTGTGTGTCAGATTTTAGCTCAGGGTTGAGCAAGTAAAATCTTGGGGGAGGTGTGACGCATGTCGAGTGTGAGCATGCTGAACAGAACGCCTAGTCATGCCCCACTCTCGCTAGGATCGTCAGGGCAGGAACTTTGGCTGTAGTCTATGTAGAGTTTCCTAACTTAGTTCATGTGAGCCGTTGTACTATAAGCATTATGAATATGTATTTTGTTTTCATCTGAGTCAACGAGTTCTATTTTATATCATTAGTTATAAGTATTATGTATAACGCTTGTTGGTGGTGATGAGAGGAGAGAGAGAGATTACGTAACGGGGGTCAGTGAGTGCGCCATGCGACAGGTGGGCCTAACTCACTAGGACTCCCCCCCTCCCTCCTCCCCTCAGTGCGTGGGAAAGCCTTTGTCTATCCCAGATTGAGAGAGATAAGTTACGTAATGATTGTCAGTGGGCGGTCCTTAGTAGTGCACGTTGGGCTCACTAGAGGGCCGAGTATAAAAAGGGAAGTCTCGCCACATTTTCTTCAGAACTCATTAGGCAGAGCGACTTCTCATTTCCCTTGCTACCTATATATATTCTTCTGACTGATGTGAACTTTCTCTACTATCTTTACAGCCTTTTTCCTCTTTTCCCTACCCTTTTTAACTTCCATGGTCCCGTTGGTGCAGAGCTAGTCAGCCAACGTATTATCGCTTGAGTTCTCACGAGATATAGGCCTAGTAGATAGCCTATTTTGGAAGGGATAATTTAGAATAGGATTGATTAATGTTTGTTGCACTCGTATATGCATTTCCCTGGGTGTTATTATTATTGTTCCCGTTTTCTGCTGGTCTAGGTAATGCTAGACTGGGATAAGGCTACTGGTGTTGTGATTCCCGATGTGTACTAGATTTTGTTGAACCTGTACAATCGCAACGGAGACGTGGGAAGCCTAGGTGGTCTTTCTGACTGTGTACCTTGTGAGTTTAGCACTGTGTTGCGAGTGAGGGCTTTTGCCTCTGCCACCCAACACTGTACTAACTCGTTTGCTTTGACTTTGAGAGGATCGCCAGGAGAGAACCAGATACTAGCGATCTGGATCTCTCAAGAGAGCATCCCGTCAATTAACGTAATTTGGCCGCACAGCCTTAAGGACCTCGCTAGGCTACGAGCCGCTTGCTCAGCCATTGTTTCCTAGCCTACTACATCCCAGCTAGACTTTGCTCGATCAGCAGATACAGAATAGTATTGAAGCTTTCCTTATGTATGATATTGTTTATGCACTATTGATTTCATGTGTTGCACGCTTAGCTACTTTAGTGATTAGTGGCCCACGAGCACAATCCGAGTAGGCTATTGCCGGTGCATTGGTGGAGTACTTCTTTTTAATGTTTGCCATTTACTATTGCCTATTCTTATAATTCTTCTTATGTCAATTTAAACCTTTAATGATATTTAATTGCCAGTGTGTTGCTTATTGAATTGCTGTTCAAAATCCGATACGTACTTCTTACGAGCATCCGAGAAGCATCTAACTTTTTCAGAAGATTCCTTGCTCGATGCTTAAGGACTATTGATTAACGTAACGTAATAGTGCCGATCCGAAGTAGAGGGTGGAGGACTTCTCAAGTTCTTAGTCAAGGGTGGATTACTTCGGCTTCGGCCAACACTATTCTTTGGTGTTGTTGTTTCTTACTTCTTTGTTTGATTGTTGACCAGACTAGATAATTCCTGTCTCTTTATTAGTCTGTTGTGGAACACTAGTACCGAGTTCTTGTATACCCCGTTATAGCAGATCGAACTCTGGAGGGTATTGGTGTTTTTTGTTCGGCTGGCAGTACTCTGGGGTTGGGATCGTGTGTTTCCGTTGTGGCAGCGAGCCGTACTCGAGTCCTGATTGAGAGCCCTTGTGTACCCGAGTGCCAGGTCGTAACATAGTGATGATGATGAGAGTAGTAGTGATGATGGTCAGAGTAGTAGTAATGATAGTAATGGTGATAGTGACTATTATAGTAGTGATGATGGTGACCCATCGCAGAGTTGGGAATGCCGTTTTGATTTTGGGCAAAACAGCTCATCTACTTTATTCATATATTATTTTAGTTTCCTCCCTAGACCTCCCCATCAAGCTTAGAAAAACACCCCCTAGACCCCCCTTCAAGATAAATTTGTAAACTTTTCAGTAGAAAAATGTCCCGGCCGAAGGCCGCTTCCTCTTAAAATTGCAGGCTCGCTTTCGCTCGCCAGGAAATAATCGACACCTAAATGGCACGAAAGGTCTTAAAATTGACAACGAAATGGGTCGAAAGGTGTTAAAATCGCCAAACTAATGGGCCGAACGTCTTATAATCTCAAAACTAGTTGGGCTAAACATTAGGAAGGAGGCAAGAAAAACGGTCTGCCTCCCCTTAACCCCTTCTGTACCGCTGACATTCTTCTTACCTTATTCTGTTTGGTCTATTAATTCATTTATCAACTCTGCGTAAGCAGAGTGGTATCGCTCCCCGTATAGTGGTACATGCCGGCCGAAATGTATGTATGTATGTATGTATGTATGTATGTATGTATGTATGTATGTCTGTCTGTCTGTCCGAAAACTCCTCCTAGACCATTCGACGGATTTTCACCAAACTTCACACGAACATTCGGTGCGTGCGTGAATGCTCGGTGCGTGCGTGCATGCGACGGTAATTAAACAAAGATTTTTTGAATTTGAGCAATAGTTATGATTTTAGGTAAAAAATATGGATAATGGTGATAGAAGTGATGATGGTGATAATAGTAGTGATGATGGTTGTAGTTGTAGTGATGACAATGACAGTAGTGATGATGATGACAGTACCGTAGTAGATATGATGGTGACAGTACTAATAGTAGTGATGATGGTCATAATAGTAGTAATGATGGTGACAAATAATGCTGATAGTTGTAGTGAAAATGATGACAGTAGTGATGATGGTGACATTATTAGTGATGATGGTGAGTAGTAGTGATGATGGTGAAAGTTGTAATGATGATGAAAGTAATAGTGATGATGAGAGTAGTAGTGATGATGATGAGAGTAGTAGTGATGATGGTGAGAGTAATAGTAGTGATGATAGTAATGGTGATAGTGACTATTATAGTAGTGATGATGGTGACCCATCGCAGAGTTGGGTATGCCGTTTTGATTTTGGGCAAAACGGCACGTCTACTTTATTCATATATTATTTTAGTTTCCTCCCTAGACCTCCATCAAGCTTAGAAAAACACCCCCTAGACCTCCCTTCAAGATAAATTTGTACCGGTACATGTTTCGGTAGAAAATTCTACCGGCCGAAGGCTGGTGTTCCTCTTAAAATTGCAGGCTCGCTCTCGCTCGCCAGGAAATAATCGACACCTAAATTTTTTTTTTTTTTTGTCTATAGGCCTATTCCAACTACTCCCTCTCGGGCATAGGCTGATAGCCTTTACACTCTACCGCTGAACACGGCGAGGCCCGTGAGGTCTTGTTCCAGTCTAGGGAGCGAGACATGCGAAGCACCCATTCACGGCTCGAACCCAACTCCATCTCTGAAGCTGCTTCGCCCCTGTGCTTCACAGTCTCACTCCCCAGGCTCGGACCCTCACTCTCAGAACACCACCTATTAAGTAATTAACTCACTAGGCATTGCCCCCCTGTAGCATATTTTGAATAGGCCTATGGGAATATTCATACAGTGCTATTTAATCAGGGAACAATGAGGGTAGTTTTTGTTTTGGCATTTCGGTGTGCTGTGGTAATGCACTGAAACTTGGTACAGCACAAATTCCATCCCAATAATATCTTCCCATTGACATATTGGGATTCGAACCCGGGTCCATTGGATTACCAGTCCAGTGGCAAGACCACTCTGCCACACAATGGCAAGAAAGGTCTTAAAATTGACAACGAAATGGGTCGAAAGGTGTTAAAATCGCAAAACTAATGGGCCGAACGTCTTATAATATCAAAACTAGTGGGGCTAAACATTAGGAAGAAGGGAGTCCAGAAAAACGGTCTGCCTCCCCTTAACCCCTTCTGTACCGCTGATGTCTTCTTACCTTGCTACTACTAATCGATTCTATTCAGTTTAGGAAGGATCTCTAGCAATTATAAGGCTTCAAACTATCTCAAACAACACTTTTAACTACCACAGACCCTTCCTAAGCTTCATAATATCGCATACATATAGTTAGAATAAAATTAAAAGGACTTCGCCGGTATAGAACGGGAACGGGTTAATAGTGAGGCGGGTGGTTCAGAGGGTTAGCTATTTCAGGTCTAGGGCTATTTATAGAATATTATATATTATAATAGTATATTATATATTATAATACTGCAAAGGCGGCAGTACGTGTGGAGAGTGAGCAGAGCGAGTTCTTTGACCTGAATGTTGGTTTGAAACAGGGGTGTGTGATGTCCCCGTGGTTGTTTACTGTATATATGGATGGAGTTATGAAAGAAATACTATCAAGAGCAGTGGATGTTGGTGTATCGCTGAAAAGGGAGGGAATTGAGTGGAAGCTACCTATACTGCTGTTTGCGGATGATACAGTTCTGATGAGTGATAATGAATGGGAGTTGCAGGGTCTGGTAAATGAGTTTGGAACAGTGTGCGAAAAACGGAATTTGAAGGTAAATACGGGGAAGAGCAAGGTTATGGTCTTCGAAAGGGGTGAAGTCACAGAGTGTGAGGTGAAGCTGAACGGTCAGGCTATGGAGATCGTCAACTCTTTTAAGTATCTGGGCAGTGTGTTGAGTAAAGATGGGACTATGGATGAAGAGGTGCGGGAGAGGGTACAACAGGGGAAGAGGGTTGTAGGAACGCTAAAAGCAGTAACAAGAAATAGGGTGGTCAGTATGGAAGTGAAGAAGTCCTTGCATGACAGTGTGGTAATCCCGACACTGACTTACGGAAGCGAAGCATGGACGTTGGTTGAGAGACTCAGACCAAGAGTGAGAGCAGTGGAAATGAATTACTTAAGGAGTGCGTGCGGAATTACATGGAGGGATAGACAGACTAATGAGGAAGTAAGAAGGAGGTGTGGTGTGGAGGTAGATGTGCTGGAAAATGTGAAAAGGAACAACTTGAGATGGTTCGGCCATATGGAACGTATGGAAAGCGAGAGAATGACTAAGAGGGTGTACGAGAGCGAGGTGGAGGGACAGAGGGGGAGAGGTAGACCGAATATGAGGTGGAAGGATGGAGTGAGGAACTACATGAATGAAGGCGGTGCTGGTTGGGGGGAGGGGCGTCGACTGACTGGGGACAGAGGTGCATGGGGGCGGTTCGTTCGTGGCCACCCCTTCGGGGATCACGGTGTCAGGCAATAGATAGATAGATAGATAATAGTATATTGATGCTGCAAATTTGTATATAATATATACTTTATAGCCTTTGTCTATGGATTCAATACTCATGATCTCAATTTATTTTAAGGGAGCCCACCGCGCTTGTTATCTCTTTCTCTCCCTCTCTCGTTGGGTTCTATCCATTCGGCCCCATTCAGCCTACTGATTTAAGACGTTTACCCCCATCCAGGTGTCAATATGTTCCTGGCGAGCGGTAGCGAGCCAGCATATACAATATATATTATTGTTTTGACAGCAAGCTAAATTTGTAAATTTTGCGATAGAAAAATGTCTCCGGCACCTGGATGGGGATAAACGTCTTAAAACAGTTGGCTGAATGGGGCCGAATGGATACAAGCAAGGGAAAGAGAGAAAAGGAGAGAAAGATAAAAACAGCCGGTGACCCCCCTTAAGAGCATACCGTGCAAATGTGGTTACTAACTGGTTACTAACCTAACTTCGGTTAGGTTAGGTTATATTGATCTCCACCTATTATTTATGAAGTGAAGCAAACTGTTCACACAATGACACACCTCAATCTGCTTTTTGCGAGCTTGAAGGCAACTATGGAGTTTGCCCTACCTACCTAACCTAAACTACCTTACCTAACCTAACCTAAACTAACCTGTTAGGTTAGTAACCAGTTAGTAACCAGTCATTTCACAGATTGACTGAAATGCTTAGTCATTTCACGAAATGACTAAGTTTCACAGTCTGACTGTAACATATATACTTATAAGTAAAGACCGGATTTTGCCATAAGTGCCTTTTTGTGTCTGTTTTGGTGATTTTATCACTATAATGCCCTTTTTACCGATTTAGTGCCTATTATGCCTTTGTTTGTGTTTTTCAGAGACTTTTTATTCCTTTTTTGGTGATTTCATCACTAGAATGCCTTTTTTTTACCTTCTTTGTGTTTTTCAAATTGTAAAATATTGGTGCTTGTTGCTGCCGCCAGAACTGAAATATGTACTCTCCGACAGACGGTACAATTTAGCGCCTGTCAATTTGAAGAAAATGCTTGTATTTATGTGCAATCAGGGAAAATGTAGTAAGTGTATCAATGACAATGATACTTTCGTAATATTTACCCTATTATAGCTTGATTTTAGCATTTTCACCATGTTTTAATACAGAAAATATGTAATTGTAATGCCTTTTTCATCAAAAAATGCCTTTTCTTTTGCCTTTTTTGTAATGTATTTTTTTTAATTTAATGCCTTTTTGCCTGCCTATTTTAGTATTTTTTAGTGCCATCACTTCTGGTCTTTACTTATCACCCACGTCTTTTATTTTGCTGCCCCGCTTCTCATCACCAACCTATACCTTCCCTTGCTTCTGTGCCAGACGAGACGTATGCACACCGGTTGTCCACCTCTCCTATCTCATTTATCTTATTTTGCCGCCACGCCAGGCATCCCTCCACCTCTCCTCACTCACCTATTTTACCCTGCTGACATGCCAGGCACATACTCAGAACCCCCCCCCCCCCCGGCACCCTCCCACACTTCTCCTCACCCTACTTTGCCGCCGCGCATAGCTTCTCCATACTTAAGGCGGCCCTCCACCTCTCTTCACCCACCTCTATTATTTTGATGCCCCACTTCTCATCACCTACCTACACCTTCCCTTGCTTCTGCACCTTACGCGGACGTATGCACAGCGGTTGTCCACCTCTTCTACCTCATTTCTCTTACCTTGATGCCGCGACAGGCGGCCTTCCACCTCTCGTCACTCACCTATTTTATCTTGCTGCCATGCCAGGCGTGTACTCAGATCGCCCCCACCCCCCAATCCCACGATTCTCCTCACCCTCCTACCATCCTTTGCCGTCGTGCCTGTCCTCGCCATACTTAAGGCGGCCCTTCACCTCTCTTCACCCACCTCTTTTATTTTTTTGCCCCACTTCTTATCACCCAGCTATACCTTCCCTTGCTTCTGCACCTTACGCGGACGTATGCACAGCCGCAGCGGTAGTCCACCTCTCCTATTTCATTTCTCTTACCTTGACGCCGCGACAGTCGGTCTTCCACCTCTCCTCACTCACCTATTATATCTTGCTGCCATGCCAGGCGCGTACTCAGAGCCCCCCCCCCCCCCCCCCCCCCTCCCATCTCACAATTCTCCTCACCCTCCTACCTTCCTTTCACACCGCGCCTGGCTTCGACATACTTAAGGCGGCCCTCCACCTCTCTTCACCCACCTCTTTTATTTTGCTGCCCCACTTCTCATCACCCACCTATACATTCACTTGCTTCTGCGCCAGACGCGGACGTATGCACAGCGGTTGTCCACCTCTCCTATCTCACTTCTCTTACCTTGCCACCATGCCAGGCAACCCTCCACCTCTCCTCACTCACCTATTTTATCTTGCTGCCATGCCAGGTGCATAATCAAAGGCTTCCCCCCCCCCCCCTTCTCTAACACACACACACACATCCAACACTTCTCCTCACCCTCCTACCTTCCTTTGCCGCCGCGCCTGGCTTCTCCATATTTAAGGCGGCCCTCCACCTCTTTTCACCCACTTCTTTTATTTTGCTGCCCCACTTCTCATCACCCACCTATACCTTCCCTTGCTTATGCACCAGACGCAGCGTATGCACAGCGGTTGTCCACCTCTCCTATCTCACTTCTTTTACCTTCCCGCCGCGCCAGTAGGCCCTCCACCTCTCCTCACTCCTCTCTTCAACCACCTCTTTTATTTTGCTGCCCTACTTCTCATCACCCACCTATACCTTCCCGTGCTTCTGCGCCAGACGCGGACGTATGCACAGCAGTTATCCACCTTCCACCTCTCCTCACTCACTTATTTTATCTTCCTGCTATGCCAGGCACATACTCAGAGGGCCCCCCCCCCCTCCCATCGCACACTTCTGCTCACCCTCCTACCTTCCCTTCCCGCTGCGCCTGGCTTCGCCATACTTAAGGCGGCCCTCCACCTCTTTTATTTTGCTACCCCAATTCTAATCACCCACCTATACCTTTCCTTGTTTCTGCGCCAGATGGGGACGTATGCACACCAATTGTCCACCTCTCCTATCTCACTTCTTTTACCTTGCCACCGCGCCAGTCGGCCTATCACCTTTCCTCACTCACCTATTTGATCTTGCTGCCATGCCAGGCGCATACTCAGAGCCCCAGAGCCCCACCCCCCCACACCTCCTACCTTCATTTGCCGCCGTGCCTGGCTTCTCTATACTTAAGGTGGCCCTCACACCTTTTTTCACCCACCTCTTTTATTTTGGTGCCCCACTTCTCATCACCCACCTATACCTACCCTTGCTTCTGCGCCAGATGAGGACGTATGCACAGCGGTTGTCCACCTCTTCTATCTCACTTCTCTTACCTTACTGCCACACCAGGCGGCCCTCCACCTCTCCTCACTCACCTATTTTATCTTGCTGCCATGCCAGGTGCATACTCAAAGGTCTCCCCCCCCCCCCCCCCACACACACACACACATCCCACACTTCTCCTCACCCTCCTACCTCCTCTACGTCTGCGCATGGCTTCTCCATACTTAAGACGGCCCTCCACCTCTATTTACCCACCTCTTTTATTTTGCTGCCCCACTTCTCATCACCCACCTATACCTTCCCTTGCTTCTGCGCCAGACGCGGACGTATGCACAGCGGTTGTCCACCTCTCCTATCTCATTTCTCTTATGTTACTGCCGCGCCAGGCATCCCTCCACCTCTCCTCACTCACCTATTTTATCTTGCTGCCATGACAGGCGCATACTCAGAGTGCCCCCCCCCCCCCTCATCCCCCATCCCACACTTCTCACCCTCCTACCTTTCTTTGCCGCCGCGCCTGGCTTCTCCATACTTAAGGCGGCCCTCCACTTCTTTTCACCCACCTCTTTTATTTTGGTGCCCCACTTCTCATGACCCACCTACTGTATACCTTCCCTTGGTTCTGCACCTGACGCGGACGTATGCACAGCGGTTGTCCACCTCTCCTATCTCATTTCTTTTACCTTGCCGCCGCACCAGGCGGCCCTCCACCTCTCCTCACTCCTCTCTTCACCCACCTCTTTTATTTTGCTGCCGACATGGCAATTTACCCTCAGCTGAAAATAAACAGATTATAGTGAACATTGGTTAAGGAAATCACTTGCCATTATATATTATATATATATATATATATATATATATATATATATATATATATATATATATATATATATATATATATAAATACTGTATATATATATATATATATATATATATATATATATATATATATATATATATATATGAATATATATATATATATATATATATATATATATATATATATATATATATATATATATATGTGGTCTAATGCTACAAACAACGGTTATAAGTTTCAGAACGCAGGATATATTTAAAATACTACTACTACTACTAATAATAATAATCATAATCAACTCTGCGTAAGCAGAGTTTGGTATCGCCCCCCCCGTATAGTGGGTACCACACGAAAAAAATGTCTGTCGTCGTCGTTCGTCTGTCTCGGAACTCCTCCTAGACCGTTGGACGTATTTTCACCAAATTTCACACAAACATTTGTTGCGTGAATGCGAACGTCAGTCAAAAAATATTTTTTTAATTTATGCAATAGTTATGATTTTAGGGCCAAAATATGGTTTTACCCAAAATATGGTTTTAAACCGCCCCCCCCCCCCCCCCTACCCAACCCCACCCCCCCGGACGCCCCCCCGGACACCCCCTCGGACTCCCCTCAGCAATGAATGCGTTCTTAGTGTGTGAGCCCCTTCGGGGCTCACACACTAAGAACGCATTCGTTCTGGGGGCGAAAACGTCTTGCTACGTATTTGCTAGGTTAAGCTAGTTTAGTTGGCATTAGAAGTGATGGTAGTAATAGTGGGATTGATGGTGATAATAGTAGTGATGATGGTTGTAGTTATATTGATGA